>KN486753.1:17089-38164 GCA_000787095.1 Periophthalmodon schlosseri | reverse complement strand
CAACAACACCCTCTGTCCGATGCATTTTAATAGACCAACTTGAAGAAATTTAAAGCCTCACCGTGTAACTTCTTAGCCAAAAAACAGACTAAAATTTATTTTTTTATTGCACTGAAAAACAAAGAAAAGCATGCGTCCTTACTATGAGCGGGCTTGCATTTCCGCAGGCCTGACTATCATTTGGTCTAGTGGAGAGCCTCCTCCTGCTTGTTTCCATGGAAATGTTGTTCCTGTGGCTATAATATTCCACAGTACAGCATAAAACACATCTGTTTCCATTGAGAATGTTCCATACTATGGTGTAACTGTATATTTCCACGGAATTAAGCAGATGACATGCCTGCACATCTCCCGAAAGTTACACAATGTTGCTCTAAACAATAAAAAATATATGGGTGATCAAATCAGGTCAGAAAGAAATATAAAATCATAAGCTACCCCTGCAACCATCTTCATTCACTGACCATGCGTTTGTCAGATTTCTTTCACACTAGATACAGTTTTATTACTCAAGTAAAAGTACAGATATAGAGGTAAAAAAGTAAAAACGGTTAAGTACCCGTTTAAAATGTCGGGTGTCTGAGTGTGCACATGTGTCTTATGAATTCTGTGTATTTATTTTTGTTTGCTCACAGTCAAAGCTTGAACTCGAAAGAGTCAAGATGCTACATGGTAAAAATATCCCCTCAAATCATATGAAAAGTACTTTTTACTTTTAAGTCCAGTTGAATAATGTAGTGGAGTAGAAAGTACAGATACGTGCTCTCAAATGTTGTGAATAAAAGTAAATTTTAAGTCCAGTTGAATAATGTAGTGGAGTAGAAAGTACAGATACGTGCTCTCAAATGTTGTGAAGTAAAAGTAAAAATTATCCACTGTAAAATTTACTTAAGTAAAGTACAGATACCTAAAAAAGTACAGTACTTTGCTACTTGTACTTGGTTACCTTCCAGCATTGTTACAAACCACACACATTCTGTACATTTGAGGTCACATCCTACAGTTCCCAATTATTAACCTCCATATAACTATCCATGTGATATGATTGAGGCAGCTGTTATCTCTGTATGTTACCGTGGTAAGAGTGAACTATCCATCAGCCCATTGTGTTGTGATAGCACCTATATCCCTCTCCATATTATACGGATGGGGCAATTACACATGAGCCTGTCTATAGCTGCTGCCGCCGCCCGGGCCCCATATGCCGAATGAAACATCGGGCACAATTACACGAGTGCGTCTTCCCCAATCCATCCTGCTCCTCCTGACCCCCGCTCACCTCCTCCCCCCTCCCCCTCTCATCTGTGACTCGCCAAATTAAGAGGCCTTCCATCACGGGCCAAATGAGTGCGGCTCATTTGTACCTCTTATTTATTTGCAATAAACTCCCCGCTTCTTCCGCTTCTAGTCATCGGCGCCGCACAGCCAGTCTACGCGGCTAATTCGGAGAGCAACAGGAGTGAAATAGAATGGGGATTTGTGTTGTTGCGATTAGCTCAATTAGCTCAGTATGCTCACATGTACTGATGAGAAAGAAAGTGTTGTAAAATAAACAATGATTTGAAAAGCTGTTAATATCACACACACACACACACACACACACACATTTTTTAAATATAGTGCTTTTCCACCTTCAAGACACTCAAAGCACTTTACACCGAGGAACCACTCACCCATTCACACACACCTGTGTACGCTGACACTGGGGTCAAGGCGGGTCAAGTGCAGGAGCTGTAATTGCACCATCAACCTGTGGGTCAGTGGATCTGACCCCTCAACCAATGTTTATGTCGAGAGCGGGATTCGAACCACTAACCTTCGGATCAATGGACACCTCCTGTAGTCAGAATCTACTCAAATTAGAGATTGATGTGCTACATAAAACGGGTCTTGTATCCATGAATTTTTAAGATCTGGTATTCAGAACATTTTTCAAATGTCAAAATAAAATATATATAGAAGGAGCAGAGAAGATAGAAGACATATAAAAGATAACAGAAGGAGTATGTGACACTGTCCAATTTAAGTGTAAGGGTCTATGTAGAAACTCCAAAAAGCAGTCAAAATGGTCAAAAACATCATACATTTGTAAACATTTTGTATGCATTATGTAACATATGGAACTTATCTGTATTCTTACTGTGAGCAGGTCACTTCTCCACAGATCTGACCTATAACTTGAGTTTGTCTTGCTCGTTCTTAAGGAAATACATAGCAAGTTAATGCCATACAGTGGAACAGAAAAAGAGAAAAAACAGAAAAAGCAATAACATCTCTCTGGAGACAAGCAGGTGGTAGACCCTCATACTTACATAGTGCACCTAATGTTGAAAATGGATGTAACTGGGGTACATGCCGTTCCATGTTTTGCCTGAAGATATTAAACCAATTTAAAGAGCAATTTCTCCATGTAGGTCAAAAGGAAACAAAAGACTATACATGTATGGAGCAGAAACAGTCCAAGATGTTCAGCAAGGTTGGAGGCTTGATCTACCAGCATTCCTGTGTCCTTGGGCAAAACACTTCTCCTATACACGATGTTGAAATCATTGTGGTTGTTGAAGCATTTGGCAGCCACATTCCCTTTAATGTGCCCCACAGCGATTGTGGCTTCAGCATACCACAGCCGTTACAGTACGTGAATATTTCTAAAAGGCGTTTTCTCAAATTCTTGTTAGCTTATTGCTCCAAAAAATACGCAAACTTGTCTACTTTTTACATAGACGTTCCCAGTTGCGGTATTGTTAAATAGATACATTCAATTTGGTAGATACATTATAGCAAAACACAATGTACCTCCACTGGGAATCTAAAATTAATGCTTAACAGCCTATTTTTCCCTTCTGTTCTTTCCTATCTCCTAATTCACTTTCTCCTTTTAGATAAATATGTTTCCCCGCTGCAAATAGCCCCGGAATGAAAACGCCATTTTTATTACTAATAGCTGCTTTTCACTTAGGTCCTAACCACCTCCATAAGACAAAGCCCCTGTCCCTGTATGCGCATCTTCCATCTCCTGGCCTATTATATGTTTGCTAGCATTCAATAATAGAAGGCCTCCATAGACATACATCATCCTCGTGCTATCACAAAGCCTATTGAATAAACTTGTGCAGGGGACTATTGTGCTAGGCTCTGACATATTTTTCCTTCCCCCTATCCTCCCTTCACACACGGTATTACTAGTATGGTATTTGTCCGGGCGCGAGTAATGACAGCAATTTGCCGCTATTTGGTGTCCCATAAGAGGCCCGTGCTTTGTAATAGTAGCATTATAATAGTTATCAAGCGCGAGTTACTATTATCATGCTATGAATCTCCCATAAGGCTTTGTGTGAGACTGTACGTCAGAGTGACACCGGGGGCAGCGCGAGTGAGGAGGGATTGAAAAACACACGCTTTCGAAGGGGAACCTGTAGATGGAGCGGTGAGGATGAGTGGCAGCGAAAGATTGCTTTTAAAAGATGGGTTTGGTGAATACGTGGGTTGTATGGGGGTTTGAAATGTGCAATTTAGCCTGACTTACAAGAATGGTTGAACAATGATGAAAGGAATGTGATTGGGGTTAAAGACGCGAAAGCAAGCAATCATGTGTTTGTTGGAATAATAATGTAACTGTTTCAAAAAAGTTGAGAATTTTGTTGTAGGTTAGGAGCTTAACAATTTCACACAAACCAAATGTGACTGTGCTCTAATCAAAATTCAGTTCACAGTTGGTTTTAAGCAAATTCAGAAGCATTAAAAAGCCTATGGTACTATTTTCTGATCTATATTATAATGTTGTTTCCTCATCGTAAACATCCCTGGAGTTGTGTTTTGTTTCATTCACGCATGTTTAACACACAAACCCTGCATATTTAGGCTGATTTCTTCTCTCAACAGAAAACCGCATGTTTAACACACAAACCCTGCATATTTAGGCTGATTTCTTCTCTCAAACAGAAAACACTCCATTCCACCTTGTGATGTCATACGGTAATACAGGAAGTGCTCCACTGTGTTTTTAAACTCCGGACGCCTTCACTAGAATCGTTTGGATGATTTCAGTCCTGGAATTGCCAAGCTCTACTCAACTAAAGCTAAACGGTAGCTGTTAACTTGAAAACTACCGCTTCATGACATCACAAGGTGGAACAGAGCATTTTTAGCTTTGGAGATGTAGACAGACTAATAATAAAGGGTTAGGCAAACATGTGTGACAGCATTATAACAGGGCTTAGAGCTCACAGGAGTCCATTTAGTGTAATATAGGTAATATAACTGTACTGTAAAGTGCATGATTAACAAGTGATATTCTAAGGCCCCATGGAGAGAGAATATTTTTTGTTCTTTGTAGTCATTACATTGCATTGCAGATATAATTGCAGCCTTTGCAAGTTGGCACCATTCTGATAACATCTCAATTTGATTACAGCTAGGCCACCCTCCAACCTCCAGTCTACATTCCACAATATTGAGCTATGAGTCAAAAGTCAATACTAGTTTCCAAATAAAGGCTGCTACTACTTTGATGTTATGTAAGAGGTTGAGTCCTCTGACAAAATCCAAATACTATGTGTCAATTTGTCTAGAGCTAAGCTGTACTTTAGATTTCACAAGCTCAACAAAATCCATCTTTGCCACCTCCTGTCATCTGTTTTGGGGGTAAATGTTGGAATTTCTGCTAAGGTTGTAGCCTACTGACATCAACAAGCACTGCAAATACATTCGATTACAACATGGAGATATCTCGCCTGGGATCCAGAATACGACTTCTTCAAATCCTTACAAAGATGCGAGTCTGATCACCGGTGAATCTCCCAGTTCAGATGGGTGTGACTGACAGGTGGATTAGCCAATCGGGGACATGCATAGTCTGTCTAAAATATGGCTGCTTACGAGGAAAAAAGGAAGGAAAGAATGCAGAATCAGTTAGCGAAGCACTAAACTCAATTTTATTTTGTTCTAAATGATAGATGACCAATGAGCTCATCCGCTTCACGTGTCACCGAGATAAACCAATCTGAATCTGGCTTGAGGTGCAATGGAGTGAGTGATGACCAGAGATATATCTTTGCATTGAATTGCCTTTCGCATAGCATTACAATTCTAATGTTTGCTAATGTCTGCCGCCTTTCCAATCCATTTCAATGCCAGGGAATCATGACTGCAAGATTTGGTTTAGAAGTGTCATTCCCGAGCAGTATTCACAAAAAAAAAAACATACCCTGAATTCCTATTTACATGAGCCTGTTGCAATAACAAATTTTGAAGTATGATATATTGCTGAAGAAAATATAGATGATAAACAATAATATTGAAACTAATTTATGCCACTGACATAATACCCCTAAAGTAGAATTATTCCCCAAAAATATTCTAAATGTACGATATGTTTAAATAACACAAACTGCAATAAATAAATAACAGAATGAAACGCTTTGGTAGTTAGTTGTATCTATAATGAGTCATAGTAGTTAGAGAACAGGAAAAATAACAAATAGTTCCCGACTAGTGCTAACAAAAAGTACCCACAATAAATACTGACCCCCAAAAATGATTGTTCCATCTAACATATATTGAACGATAAGTCGATATAGTATTTATCATGACAGTCCTACATGTACATATCTGCTGAAGCTACCTCTGACTAAAATGTGTAACACAGAGCAGTTCTCGAAAGACATTTTGTGCATTTCTTGTCATGCACGCCCCTAATATGCCATCGATTTCTCATAACGCTGAGTTGTCCCATTTATGCGCACAGGCCTTATTGATCCCTCTCACCTCTGACACCTATTACTGCTTCGTGTTAGGGAATTATTACAACGCCGCTGCACATCGCTCACGTTGGCACCGCACGTTTTAGGACAAATCGAGGGAAAGTTAAAAATAGCCCCCGATATAACATTAGCGTAAATGGGACTTTACATTATAACATAAGTGAATTATTTGTATGCGTTGGTTTATGTGTTGATTACTTTAGTAGCACGATTTTCTGTGATACTCATATTACACAATAATACTACATCTGTTCCTAAACTATAATCTATAAGTAGTGTAGTGTGAACAAGGCAAATCACAACTAGCTCAGTTGGCGTTGGAGCGTTTGCCCACTGATCTGAAGGTTGGCGGTTCGAATCCTGCTCTCGACATAAACATCATTGGTAGAGCGAGTCCAGGTCCCACAGATGAATGCTGTCGTTGTGTACTTGGGCAAAACACTCACCCACCTTTGCCTTATAACTTAAATTTGTGAAATGAAGAGATTTAAGGTATTTAAATATCTATATCTAATTAACAGACGTCAAATCCTTTATTAATCATCAGTCTCGCGTTCACCCTTGAACACACAAAACATTAAAATCAAGACGTAAACTGGAATCTAAACATGGACTAAACCAGCGCTAGAGCAGAGGCAAACCAAGAATACACTGGCACTATAAACTTGGCACAAAACAAGTGTGAATTCACCCTTAATGCTATGCCTATAAACCCTTAGCTGCTCACTCCCCTAAGCTGCGATGTTTATTCAGAAGCTTCACAGCACCATTCCTTTATTTACTTATGCAGCTGTTGTTCCCGAAATTAAGCCTGATTTATGGTGGCGGGGCGGAGAGTGTGCCGAGCCAGGTGCTGTTTTGTGGCTGCGGTTGTGATCAGGATTCTGCAGCAGGCCCTCCGGCTCACCTGGCCTAACCCCGCTCTCCCTGGGTTATTGATGTCCTCTCCACGTGGACGGGCTGCTTATGGATGTGTGCGGCGGAGCGTTCATCTCCACTGGCCACTGATGCATTCGAGTGCCTGACCCAGAAAACTTCACTCAGACCGGGCAACTTTAAAAAGCCAAGATGATGGGTAGCGCCTATGAAGTGATGAAATGCAAAGGATAGTTAACAAGAGAAACTGGAAACGCTAAAAGGGGGAGTTGTAAATAGAGTTATATGTGCGTTTTGATTCCTTTGGTTCTATAATGGACCTGGATAGTAGTCATTG
The DNA here is from genome assembly GCA_000787095.1 of Periophthalmodon schlosseri. Lineage (NCBI taxonomy): Eukaryota > Metazoa > Chordata > Actinopteri > Gobiiformes > Gobiidae > Periophthalmodon > Periophthalmodon schlosseri. Next base: position 31,189 of record KN486753.1, on the reverse strand, counting down.
TTATCGCCTTGGCCTTGCTGCTAGTGATGATGGAAGGCGTCTCTATTGGCCTTTTGGGACGTGTTATTGATTATGAGGAAATGTAATAGATAAAAAGTCTACTTTGTGTGTGTAATAGCATAGTTATGAAAAAATAGGACTAAAACAATGGTGTAGTAGAGTCGATATACAGAGATTGGTTACAGTGTGGTTGACTTAAACAAGTTCTATTGTGCTTGTGTCTGCTATATAGTTATAATCTATGACACAAATTATAATTTGTACATTTTAAATCACAATATTCATCTAAATCAACTAGTGAAGGTGTATGGAGTTTAAAAACACAGTGGAGCACGTCCTGCATCAACACATGACATTACAAGGTGGAATAGAATGGTGGAATGTTTTCTGTTTGAGAGAAGAACTCTAAACTCTAAGCCTAAATATGCAAGATTTGTGTGTTTTGTTCCAGGTATGTTTTTGATGAGGAAACAACATTATAACATAGATCAAAAAATAGCGTAATATGGGCCCTTTAAACAAAACTCCAGTAAGGTATGTTTTGGTAACATAACAACATTGTATGACGCTAACTATTTCAGCAATGCTACCATAGTTACCGAACAAGCTTGTAAACCGTCAGTCTCTCTTGTTAGTTACACGTCCTGTATTAAACCTGCTTGAAACGCCATGTTGAATCCGTCAGTTGATAATAGCACACACATAGAGAAAAGGGACACGCTTGTTTAATGACAACCGTGTAGATGGATGGACTTCCTGTCTGTCTCCGCGCCTCCCTGACACGTGCATATTTCTCAGGTTGTGTTGCAGAACGGGCAGGTACATTGGGGCGTCTTTGTTTGATGTCCTTGTTAACATGGCGGCTCTGATTTCCCCACAGAGATCATTAAAGTTTCATCTTTATCTCCAGCATGCAGGCGCAGATCCACAGACGAGATGAGCAATCCGCCATGTTGGGGCCGCCGCTGTAAATACAATCTTATATTCGGCGCGGACTTGAAAAGAACCTCAGCTTTTGTGATTTGATCAAGGAAAATGTGCAAGTCGATCAGGCGCAGATTCATTTGCATAGATTATGGCTTTCATCTCCGTTCTCTGTTGTTTGCGACCTGTGTATTCTGGCAGATTAAAGCATGTATGTGGAAAATGTCAGTGGTGGAATCATTGCTACATGAAACTATTGCCTTTGATCATGTTACTGCTTCATGCACTTTTAAATGGCCGAAACGAATGGATGATAAGGAACCTTCGGTGTAATGTAATCTGATTTGTCATGGACCAAAGTAGACATTTAAAAATAATAATAATCCAATTGGAAATATATATCTCACATTTCAAGACACCCAAATCGCATTACGTTGCATTATTCATTCACGTCACAGTCGGTTGTGCCAGCTTCTTCTGTCGCCATAGCTGCCCTGGGGTAGACTGACAGAAGCGAGGCTGCCAGTCTGCACCATCAGGTCCCCTGACCACTACCGATCACTCACGCACACACCGCATTCGTACCAAGCATGGGGGGCGAAGTGTCATGCTTAAAAACCCAACAACAGTATCTACTAGAGTCACTTGCTGCCCCATGTTACTGCCTATAATTAGAAGTACAATAAGATCATACTGCATTTACTACTACAAAACTACAAATATGTAAGCTGTGATAACTAAAGTGCAAAGGCCTGCTACTGCAAATAATATAACTCAAGAAGAAGGTATACTGCAACTACTACAACAAAGCTATTATATATATACTACTACTAGTACTACTTTTACTACTACTACATAGTGCTTTTCCATCACCACCACTACTACTCATGATACCCAGTGTTTTACATATTAAAATGGCCCATATCGTATTTCAAATATTTTAATTAATCTCTGTGTGATTTTAAAGTTGAATTCCAAATTAAAAGTCTTGTCACGACTCAGTGAGGGAGATCCTGTTGTGTTGAATTATCTCATTTGTCTTATTTTGAAATTATGTAAGTTTACGAGTTTCTTGTTGTGCAGTAATGAAGTAATGTTCTTACTCAGTGTTCAAATAAAAGGAGAAATAAATACTTTTAAATGTTTTTTCATAATATACCACCCACATCCAAACTTTTTTAACATTCACTGCAGTTATGTCTACATTGGGCGCCTTTTCAAGTAGCATGTAGCAACTCCTATCTGGCTACCCCTGTTATAGTTTTTAATCTTGTTCTGTGATCCATCTGGTGACTGTAGACCCAACACCCTCCTTACTACGGGCGGGTGTAGGCAGAGGAGTGTAATCTGGGCTGTATATTTGTTTACATGTGTCAGAGGCTGAACTCCATGCCCTGAAGCACTCCAATGCAATACCTCCAGAGCTGTGCGCCTCTGATAGTCACACTGGGTTTAATCAGCTGTGTACTGCACTCTGTCCACTCTAAGAACTGTGTGGAGGAGTGTTTGATGGTGATGGAGGTACAGATGTTGAAAGTTGATTTGTACACAGATTTTGAGTATATTTATGTACAGAATTTGAAAGTAGTATTTGTTTACCGATTTTGACAGTATATTAGTGTAAATATGTTGTTTACATATTGAGAGAAGTTTGGCATTTCTGGCAGCATGATTTGAGTATGGATTATTTTTGTGTGTATGTATAGATTTAGGTTTGTGCATGTAAATTAACAGATTTGTGAACCAGTTGCTCAGTTTGTAGAGTGTTTGTCCACTGATCCGAAGATTGGCCGTTCGAATCCCGCTCTCTCGACATAAACATCATTGGATGACCGGTCAGATCCAATCTAGCTCCCACAGATGAATGTTGTTGTTGTTGTGTCCTCGGGCAAGATACTTAACCCATCTTGCCCCCAGTATCTGTGTACATCGGTGTGTGAATGTGTGAGTAGTTCCTTGATGTAAAGCGCTCTTTTATGCTATATTTGTTTTACTATATTAGCTGTAGACTTATGTTCTTATTATGATAGTGGATTTCGGTACCAATTTTGATTTGTGTGCATAGTTTGACATTCTATGAAAAATGTATGATTTTTATATAGCGCTTTTCCACCTTCAAGACAGTCAAAGTGCTTTACATCAATGACCCGCTCACCCATTCACACACACATTCATACACCAGTGTACGCAGACGCAGACTGGGGGCGAGGCGGGTCAAATGTTTTTCCCAAGGACACAACAACAGTATTTGCTCTACCAATACGTTTTTTTTGTTTTTTGTTTGTGTCGAAAGCAGGATTCGAACCACCAACCTTAGAATCAGTGGACAAACACTACCAACTGGCTTTACAGTGTTTTTATGCAAACAATTAGACAGTAGACGTATGTGTAACCCAGCGGGTTTTAGGACCCAGATGTAAAACTTTATTTGCTGAGATGTCAATCATTTCTGCTGAGTAAACCCTCGCCTGTAATAGGCCGAAATAGAAATGCTGATTCCTTATTGGCCCAAGACCTCAACGAGCCCGCCCCTCAGTGCAGAAGCCCGTGTGCACTTGTTGTTCTTTCTTTCTACCAATCAGAGAGAGGCAGAACACACACACAACTTGAACCAGCTATAACCAAATGACTAAATCTGAATACATCAACATCAACATTGAATCGAGACATCAGAGGACTGGACCTGACCCACCTATGCAACCATTGTGCATTTGAATCAAATTGGTGAGTGGAAACCAAGCGCTAACTTGGGAGCTAACATGCTAATGTTAAATTATAAGCTAAAGAAAAAATCACTGTTTTAGATCTGCAGGGAAACTGGGCTGAAGGAACTGGACTCTTAATGAAATATACCTTTGAAGCTTCTCGGTGAGTGGCTTTGTATGGAGCTGGAGTGTGTGCTAGTTAGCGGCTAACTTAGCAGCTAAAGCTAAGCTACTTCGGTTTTTTTTTTGCCATGGGGAAAGAATGCACGGGGTTTCCCTACGAGCTGTTACGTGCTATCGCAGGGGCACGTCTAGGATGTGTGCTTATGGACAGTTTAGCACTGTTATATGAGAAAATAAGCCACGTAAATGCACTATTGAAGCTAAACTATTTTAAAAATATAAAAAGCTTTTATTTTATTTTTGTACTTAATACAAGAGCGGTGATTCGTGTGTGTGACGTCAACGCCGTGCCCATTTGCCCTGCGCTAATATTGCGCTGTAAAAAACACAAATATGGGCATTTATTTATTTTTGGTTATATTGCAAAGAAATGTGAATGTTATTTTCCATGTGTAAGTGTAATGATTTATTACATTGTTATTCAATATATTTTTAGAGGTGCTAGAGTTTACCGTGGTTTATATATGTTTAATTGTTTAAAATGTAAACATTTGATGTTGAATATGCTTTTATGGGATATATTGTTTACGTCTCATGATTATAAGTTACACTGAAAAGATTTATTTGAAGAATATGATTGCTAGAAATAATTGTTAATGTTAAAGTCCTGTTTGAACTGAACTGAACCAAACCGAACCAAAGTTTGTCCTTCTGAGAGAGCAGGCTGCTCTCCCACCACCACGGACAGTTGGAGTGTGGTAGGGCGTACCACACTGCGTCAAAGGATTGTTTGACTTGATAAACTAATAACTGACTGCTAAACCGGCAGGACTTTACACAATCTGAGCTTAGATAGGGACACTGGGGTGTATATATATATATATATTTTTATAGTTTTATTTTACAATTGAATGTTATGTTATTCATTCATTCTGTCCAATACAATTAACCTAAGCTTTACCTGTGGCTCCAGTAATTATTTTTTTTGACTCTAGCTTTTGCCTTATAACCCTCCTTCAGAACCTAGTCACTGGTCCATCTTATACAAATTGCTAATCCATTTGGTTGCTAATTTAAGCAGTTATGCAGCAGTTACCTTATTCTATCCTGTGCCTGGTTACATATGTATATTTGGTCAGTACATTTGTTTACATTGTGTATTTTAATAGTAGATTTGTGACTATGACTTATGACTGTGGATTTGTGTACAGATTTTCACAGATTTGTATTCAGATTTTCACAGTATTTTTGTAAACCAGCTTTTACATTGGATGCGTGCACATGTTTTGACTGTGGATTTACATACCAATTTTGACAGTAGATTTGTGAACCAATTTGTCAGTGGTTTGTGTGGCACACCATTTGACAGTGGATTTATGCACATACTTTGTCAGCGCATTTGTTTACATATTTCAACATTACATTTGTGAACCAATTTGTGAACCAGTTAAAACAGACCTTTTATGCAAAACTTTTCAGAGCTTTTAACCACGTTACAGTTGTTACCCCTTCTCATTTATCCTCTTGAAGTTGTATTTGGAGTGATTCATGCATGTTTGAGCAATTTTTAATCGCCTATTTTTAAGATATTAAGCCATATTGCTGATCAATCTCCGTTTTCACGCCACCGGCATATGCCCATTGCTCTGTACTTACTTCGTTTTTCTTAATTGGCGATACACATTCAGCTGCGTTGCACATAGGCCTGTCACGATAATAACTATATCAGCTTATCGTTCAATATATGGAAACTGGAACAATATTTTTTGGGGGGTCAGTGTTTATCGTGTGTACTTTGCACTACTGGTAATTTTTTTATTCTTTTTTGTCTTTCTGAAGATTTAAGACGTAAAAGGTTGAATTAATAACTTCTTTGGCTCATTACACATGCAAACTAAGTACTTAAGTGTTTCATTCTCCTATTTATTTATTGCATCTCATGTTTTTTAAGAATATAGTACATTTAGGATATCTTTTGTGGTATAAATCTGCTCTTGGGTTACAGCAGATTTGTGTTCAGATTGTAACCATATTAGCATTTTGACATAAGATCTGTGAACCAACAGATTTGTGTACAGATTTGAACAGTATTTGAATCCTGACAGTTAATTTGCATATTTCTTGCAGGTGACACGGGTGCCAGTGGAGAGCTGTGAGCAGTACACTTCCTGCGGAGAGTGTCTGGGATCAGGAGACCCTCACTGCGGTTGGTGTGTGCTCCATAATGTGTAAGTGTCAAGCACTGTTACCACTCACTGTATTAAACCCATGTAGAAGGAAAGTAAAGGCACACTAAGCTAAGGGCATGAGTCAAACTGTGTAACATCATTGGGTTTGTCCTTTTTAAGTCGGGAAGAAAATTAAAATCAAAAGGGAGATTTCAGGGTGAATTATGAATATTCAATTGAGATTAGGATTTGACCAGAAAATGGGATTAAGTCTTTAAAAATATGCATACGTCACCCTTTGATTTGAGATTTCATTAGCGTTTTAATTCCCCATTGTTGCATGAACTTAGTGATAAAATACAGCATGTTATGGGTGATTGCTTATTAGGGTTGTCAAAAGTATCAAAATTTAGATACTAATAGATACTAAAACCAATATCGAAAATAGATACTCAATTTAACAAGAATCCATAGTGAAAAAATCCCATAAACATGACAAGCCAGCACCAGTATTGAACCACATTATTTAGGTATCGAAATTGATATAAAATATAGAGCCTTTTCCTTAGTATCAAAATCAAGTTTAAAATTTTAGTATCGTGACAACACTATTGCTTATACAGTTATCAAGTCAAATGTTTAGCAGACATTTAAAAAATATTAAAATAAGAATAATTGGCTGTTATTGCTATATTAATTTATGTGACTTATGCAGCATTGCTTTATTGGCACCTAGCATATTGTCCATCCTTTGGGAAACCATATGTTGTTTGTGTACAGCGAGCCCAGTGGTACTTAACAGTGTACAGTCATTATCTTTGAATTACGGCATTTCATATTTGTAGAATTTGCTTCTTCTAATCTTGTATTATTATTTACATTTTTATTATAAGTTTTTGTTTTTTTTCTCTAATCTGTACAGTTTATAACAAATTAGCTTTTTTAACTGTAAAAATAACTTAACTCAGGGGCAAGTCCAGAACATATAAAAAAAAAATATTTTCAGCACCCCTAAAATGAAGAGAATGCCAGACTTCAGTATCTGCACTGAAATGTCCCATGTTTTGCAGACACATCAGTAGCTTAAACATTTAAATGCGTTGATTTGAGATCGCTCTGTGGCTCTCTCTCTGCAGACACAGCTCTCCCTGTCTGTGGAGCAGGCGTCAGTGTGCAGCTCTAAGACCTGCCTCTCTGTCTGATTGGTCAAAATCATGTCGCGCACAGGCAGAGGAAACGCTAGCTTTTGTAAACAGCTTTTGGATCTGCTCCTATTGACAGAAAATAATACTTTTTAAAATAGTTTATTACCCTGTTAAATGATGAAATCTGGCTTTTGGCACAAAAGTATAACTGCTGACAGACTACAAGAAGAAAAATGGGATTCAGAGACAGATCAGGTGATGTAAGTCACTTTGCTAAGAATGTCAAATGTTCTACCATCAACTACCTATCACTATGATTGACAGCATAAAAAGGCAAAGAAAATGACACAACATCCAAACCTAGTGATTAAGGGAAAAGTGAGAATTCAGGTAAGACACTGACATAATGAAAACCCCTGGCAGATGACAATAACTCAAATTGATTCACACATGTTCATTCAAGCAAGTTCAGCCACAGGAAGAAAAACAACTATAGAAGAGTGACAGAGAAGGAGAGAGAGAGAGAAAATGGAGAGTTTATTTTTAGTTTAGAATATAGTTTAATACAGTAGCTGTAGTAGTACAGTTTATAGTACCTACAGGAAGGGCTGAGGAGGGCAAAACAATAGGTCTACAAAGTGGGAATTGATTCAAACACCTATGCTAATTTGGGAACCATTGATATAATGAAATGGAGAGAGATGGATAAGAGAGAGTGTGTGGCGTGTTGGTGCACATGGTATGGTATGGTGCACATGGCTCTGGTAGGTGCTAAACACCCCTAAAGTTGGAAGCCTAGAATTGCCCCTGGCTTCAGTATTCTAGTCTCAAAGCTACAAATATCTTGTAAGTGCTAAGGTTCAATGTCTCCTCCTACTTTTCCACTCTGAAACTATGTGTTGGGTTGTCAACATCTTTATTTTATAGGCATTAGGCTAATTAAAGATACATGCATGTTAATGAGAGCAGCTGTTCGAGGTCTATGCCAGACTTTGCCAGACTCAAATACTTGTACTCATAAAAGAAAATCTGCTAACAAGGGCAAAAATTCACTCTCTTAAACCCTGCTTTTAAAGAAATTGGCCATAAACCAAATTGCTTTACAGTTTCATATATCCAGTACTGCAGTGATAAAACATGTGGCCAAACCAACTATTTTGCACACAACAATAATAAGATGTTGGCTCTGTAACTTTTTATGGATTAAATATTAAAATGACTATAAGAGAGGACACAGGAAAAAGTCATTTTGGAAATTGTGAAAGTGCTCACTAAAACATAGACTTTAATGACATTTTTGCCTATTTTGGTTATTTTTTTTTTAAATGTTGGTTTAAAGTTTTTAGAGCTTTACTTACTGGTTGGACAGTAGAGGGGCAGCAGATATGACATTATGAAAAGGCAAGTCCATAACTGTGACGCATAGCAACTGTAAGCAAGGGTTAAAGCATGCCGAATCTATGTCATTAAATTATTTGACAAATAAAAATATAACCATACTAATTTTGTTTGTTTAAAGGGCCCATATTACACTATTTTCTGATCCATGTTGTAATGTTGTTTCCTCATCAAAAACATACCTCGTTTCCTTCACTAGGCCTGTCATGATAACAAATTTTGCCACTGACACAATAACCCAAGAGCAGATTCAAACCACAAAAACTATTCTAAATCTGCAATATTGTAAAAAAAAAATCATGAGCTGCAATAAATAAACAGCAGAATGAAACACTTTAGCACTTTGTTTGCATCTGTAATGAGTCATAGAATTTATTAGTTATTTATTCAAACTTTAACGGCTTAAATATTATCGTATTGCTAAAAAATTACCAAAAATGTCCCAGTAGTGGAAAGAAAAAGTGCACACGATAAATTTTGAGCCCAAAAAAATTCTTCCATCTTTCATATATCGAACGATAAGTCGATATAGTAATTATCATGACAGCCTAAATATCCAGGGTTTGTGTGTTAAACATGTGTGAATGATAGGCCTGAGTTCAAACAGAAAACACTCTGTTCCACCTTGTGATGTCATGTGGTAATACAAGAAGTGCTCCACTGTGTTTTTAAACCCCATACACCTTCACTAGAATAATTTGGATCATTTCAGCTCTGGAATTGCCCATCTCTATTGAACTAAAGGTAAACTGTAGCTGTTAACTTTAAAACTACCACTACATGACATCACAAGGTGCAACAGAGCATTTGAGCTTTGGAGATGTAGACAGACTAATAATCAAAGGTTACTCAAAAGTGTGAATGAGACAAAACACAACTCCAGGTATGTTTTTGATGAGGTGAGGTTATAACATGGCTTAAAGCTCACAGTAGTCAATTTTACATAATATAGGACCTTTAAATTACTTCCTGACTTCCTGACTTTTTGTACTTTACTTTTAAAAAATTCTTCCACACAAAATGCTTATTGACTGATTTTTCACAAGTAAGCAAGTATTAATAGAAAAACATTAAAACCTGTCATATGCACTTTAAACTCTTTCAGAATTCGATGAAATCTCCAACCTGGCTGAAAGTGAAGTTATCCGAGCCCACGTTCAAACTAAATAGCTTGAAATTGTTTAAGAGCACAGTGAAGTTAGCTTCCATGAATAGGGAATCTTAAAGGTTTTCCGGTGAATGCCTGACCTTTCTCTTTGTGTCCGTTTTAAAGATGCTCGAGAAAGGACCGCTGCGAGAGAGCCGAAGAGCCCCAGAGATTCACCACCCGAGCGGAACAGTGTGTGCGCCTGTCTGTACAACCACACAACGTCTCTGTCACCATGTCTGAAGTACAGGTACGGGGCTTGAAATATGTTAACTATCGACAATGATTTTAGCTCTGTGTCCTTACTTCTTCAGATCATAGTCAGCTTTCGGAGTCTCACCAGATCTCACCAGATCTAAAGGCTAAACGTAATGAGATAAAACCAGCTTAAAACACACATTAACGTTATTGGCAACAAAGGAGCACCCACTGGTCCTGAGAGATTAAGGTAGACTGCGTATATATAAATGAGCTTAGCTAACTCGCTAGCCGCTGCGTTCCAACTAGGAAGTAAGCATGAGTGCGCTTCCGGCTCCATCGACTCCAATTCACTTTCTATTGAAAAACTGTTGCGCCTCTCTCTGTAACTCGCATTTTGGTTTGAAAATATTCTTATTAACCCACTCTGCATGATCCTGGTGTCACGATATGAACATTAATAACAGACATATCAGGGGCCTTCTTTCCCTGAGGTCGTTCCTGCTAGTGCTAGCAACAGGTTTGATTGACAGTGCTCGCTCCCTGCTAAACCAGAGGTACGAGCGGGAAGGGCGTTACCTTCAACAACCTTGCTACGGATTGGCTCTTTGGTTGCTATGATACTCGTGGTCGGAATTCCAAATATGGAACTCGGCTCCAAATTCTCCCCTATCACTGCTCTAGCCTCGATGAGCTTCATTTGACTGGAGCTGAACGCTATGGTCACGTCACATTCCCTTTGTCCACTTCTTTATACAGTCTGTGTAGATTACCCAAGGGCATTTGAAAGATGGAAAAGAATTGCTTTTAAAATATCTTTTTTTTTTTACAATATTTTAAAGTTTCTGTGGAAAGCCGTAAAAGTCTATCAACACATCTAAAACAGTAATTTTATCTTAACATGTGGGCATTATGGCAAACCTTGCACTAAATGGGTGATTCATTTAGTCATTATAAATCTACCTTTACTATCAAAATGGTGTAGGCACACAGACTATTGTTTTTCTTCCCTACAGCTTCTTCCTCCTACCATCACCAAGCCAATCTTCTGCCTCCTACATTGCAATGATTCACATTACCAAAATGAATAGCATGAATAGTACTCCAGTGTTGAGAAGAATACTTTCAAAATATTATATACAGAATATTGAATATGTGCTTTAAAGATATTTTGTAATGTATTTTGTTACACGGCTTAATAGTACTGTATTCTAAATACTAGATATTACAGAATACTTCAAAATTGAGTTGTTGCCTTATGTTTTGGTGTAAAACTGCTTTATGTCTTTGCATTGTTTATTGTGCAGTTATTGAACTAATTAGAAAAGGAAAAAACACACATTGTTGCATGATCAAATACCACCATGTATTCCTTTGATTTCAGAAAAGTAACTGTATTCTAAATACCACCAAATGAAAGAGTAACTGTGCCAGAATACATTTCATTTCAGAATTATTTGAATGTATTTGTTTGTACTTTTCATTATATTCTTTTTTTAACCGTGCATTACCTATTCTTCTAGACATTTACCTATTCCTTGTCCTTTGTTGCAGCTGATCCTCCAAACCCAGAACGTGCCGAGCCTGTCTGCAGGAGTGAACTGCTCTTTTGAGGACTTTGTGGAGACAGAGGGACGCATCTACGGAGGACGTGTCTTCTGCCTGTCCCCAGCTACGAAATATGTGGCTCCCATCACGCGAGATCAAGGTACTAATAACAGCACTACAGCCAACACTATTCAAACCCCTCTCAACAATGTATAAAGTAATGATTACTCTTTTTAATAGCCTTAGTAAAACATTAACAAAGAGTTCATTTTTAATGAGCAAAACATTTAATAAGAATGATTCAGGCTTAGAAAATACCCCTAACTCCTAACCCTAGCCCCTTAATTAAAGATGCACTGTGTAACTTTTCAAGAGGCGGGTACGCTGCCTGCTTGTCTCCATGGAGATGTATTTGCTTTTCTTAGAATGATCCACTGTATTATACTGAACTTATCTATCTCCATGGAGACAAGCAGGTGACACCACCATGCCAATTTATAGGTCAGATCTGTGGAGAGGTGAGCTAACAGAATGCATGTTTTTTTTATTGCCTGAGACCCAGAACACACACTTCTTCAATACTTTACGTAGATGTGAGTCTGGTCACCGGTGAATCTCCTCATTTTCAAATGAGCATGATTTACAGGTGGATTAGCGAATCAGGAACAAGCATGAGATAAATGTGATTTTATTTGTAAATGATAGGTGACCAATGAGCTCCTGTGTTTCACATGCATCACTGAAAAAAACAAATCTGATTGCACGATCACGTTTGACCAGACCTGAGACGCACAGAGGGCGTGGGGACCAGACTGATATCAATCTATATAAAAAATACAGAGAGATATCATTCTGGATTTGCCAGGCAATGTTTTTTAAGTATTTGTATGCAATAAAACACCTTTAATTAAATTAATGCATAATAATCATAATAATGTCATAGGCCTACTGCACAAAAGCAATATCATCTCCCCGACACAAGCAGGTTGCATATCCTCCTCCGGAAAAGTGTTACCTAATACTGCAGTGCGGACGATTCAAATCCAAAGTTTATATTTGATTTATGTATTTTTAACTACACTTTTGTGGATCATCAGTTTTGTTTGAAAAAGATATTTATTTATGCTTGATGTGTCTCATTCTGCGGCCTGTGTAAATGTCTCAGTCTACAAGCACAGATCAGTGATGCAGAAACAGGCACATAGATTTTTGTTATTGATTCTAAAGGCAATACAATACACAAGCAAAATGTCAGCTGCTCTGAGTGATGGGGTTTAAATTAGGCTGCTAACAGTTACACATCTGCTGCTCTTCTGAATTCCTCTGATTGGGAAATGTTTCACGTAAACTTCAATTTTAAATTCTGCTTCATTCTGCTTTTACTATACAATATATCAACGGGCATTTGTTAACATATTTACACCTATTATCCTTCACATAAGACCTGTGTAATTAATCACAAAAAGTATACTCTACAAAAATACAGATGTTTATAATTGAGCGGTCCTATTACACATGGGCTTGTAGTCTAGTGTGGCTGATGTGATGATTGTTAAAGATCCTATATCACGCAAAATTGACTCTTATGATTTTTTTTTGTCATGTTATAATGCTGTTACCTCATCAAAGTCATTGCCTGAGTTGTGTTTTGTTTAATTCACACATGTTTGAGTAACCCTTTATTGTTAGTGTGTCTACGTCTCCAAAGCTCAAAATGCTCTGTTTCACCTTGTGATGTCATGTAGTGGTAGCTACCTTTTACCTTTAGTTCAGTAGAGACTCACAATTCCAGGGCTGAAATCATCCAAATAATTCTAGTGAAGGTGTATAAAAACCCACCGGTGCACTTCCTGTATTACCACATGATCACAAGGTGGAATAGAGTGTTTTCTGTTTGAGAGAAGAACTCAAACAGAATATGCAGTTTGTGTGTTAAACATGTGTGAATGAAACAAAACACAACTCCAGATATGTTTTTGATGAGAAAACAACATTATAGCATAGATCAGAAGATGTTTCGCAGTTTACATTCTTATTTAATTTTAGCCTACTAAACACTATGGTTGCCAACAGAGGGCACAATTACATGAAAGTAATGGCTATTTTCTTCAAAGTTTAAACAATTTTTTATGAGGAAACAATGTTACTTAAAATGTACAAAAACAAAAAAAAAGTTTATTTATATTTTATTTGATTATAGGAGCCTTTAATTTGAACTGATTTATTATTTATTTATTATCATATTATTTGCTTTTTTGTGATCCTTGTCATTAAATATTTTCAAAACTTGGTACTTATTCTAATGTACTGGCTACGCAAATTCATTCATATCGTTTTATCTCAGGTGACCAGCGCATCATCAAACTCTACCTGAAGTCCAAAGAAACTGGAAAGAAGTTCGCCAGTGTGGACTTCGTCTTCTACAACTGCAGCGTGCATCAATCGTAAGTCCACAATTAACACCAGCGATATTAATGTATTTCTGTTAGACGATTATGTTAAACGCTGCCTCATGATATCCCACCACACAGTGTAGAAAGAGCCAATCAATACCAGAGACTCACCCCTACCCTGCAGCTGTAGTGCTAAAATATTGGCCCGCACATAATGGAAAATGGAGGGAACATTCACGTGACCTCTGCTAATTCATTATTCAATGTATTTAAGGTTTTTACAAATCAATTAGTTAATTAAATAGGGAGCAATGAGGGGCCTACTGGTGAGTGTAATACTAAATCGATCTC
>JACM01031644.1:0-18292 GCA_000787095.1 Periophthalmodon schlosseri | reverse complement strand
TGTGTGTGGTATGTGGGTGTGTGTGTGGAACAGAACAAAGTGTAAATGTTCATTATGTAACACATTGTTTTGTTGCTGACTATATGTTTTCATCTTTGGGTTTATAAAGGGAATTCTCTTTAGTTTACAGATGTTGTGTTCTTGTTCTCGTTGTTTCTTCTGTTCTGACTGACAGTAGTAATAAACACAAATATAGATACTTAAAGTCTTACCCTCCAAGTGACTCTGATGCTCTGAGACGACTGGGCTTCCAGTTGAACTTCTTGTGGTGGACCATCAGGGGCTAAATATAGAAATAGTATATAGCTTTACCAAAATGGACATCAACAAACCTACATAAAGATAAAGAACCCAATTTTTTTCTCATAAAGTGCCATGCAGAATCAAACAACTACACTGTCTTCATGTAATTACAAAACATTTGATCTATTTCAAACTTGTAACAAACAGCCATGTGAGTCAGTATATGTCACTTTGGGATGAGAGCTGATTGGCATTGGTCCATCTGAAAAAGCTGTTCTAAAACTGTGCTAGTGAATACTAGTAATGTGCCAGAGGGTTTGGTGGATCTAATAACAAGTTAGATATTAGATTTAAATACCTTCATTCACGGTTTAAATACCCCTCATACCAAATCATTTTTTATCAGGATCAGAAATCAGTTTTATTGCCATTGTCAGAAAACAAAATTCACAAACTAGGAACTCGCATTATGGTAAAAATAAGGGCATGCATTACAATAAGGTAAAAAACAGACTGTGATGTACAGACGCCGCTCTCTGCGGGGGTCCCTGGACAGGGGGAGGCACAGTGATGGGGGGTCTAATTTGTAGAGGGGTCCAGGCTCTGTCTATTGACCACAGTGTGACATTTACTACTGAGGCTGCTAATTGAAAAGTTGTGCTTTTAGTGCAGGGTCAGCGTGTGTTCAATAATGCAGAGGAGCCGATGGAGCTGATGTCACTGCAGCCCTAATGAATTGACCCAGTCAGCCTTTTAGGTCCTTTTAGTGCACATGCTCCTCTCATGTCTGTGCTGTCTTACTTACACTGTAACTAATGACCACAGAGGTTTACCAATAGTACGCTGTATCATGTATAATTAATGATGTGTGCACAGCTGGGCTTGTTGGAGTTGCATAAATGAATTGTTCTGTTGTGAGTTGAATAAAATGATGCTCTCTGTTTTCATAAGCTCCTATTTTTTCCAAGATGCCAGTGTAAAATATACTTTGTGTAATTGTGGACATTACTATTCCTATACCTGTAACGAGTCTATATAGTTCAAACTTGGGAGTCTTTCTGATGTGGTCATGCCGATACTGGTATCAAATACAGATACCGAAAGATTAGCTGGATCGGGTGCTGGATATCGTCTTAACCGATATCCTGGTTGGACCTTTAATTGGATGTAATATGACGATTTTCAGGCTGATTTTGGACTAGAATATGTCATAATGTTTGAACTATTATTCATTCGCAAAGCAACAGCTTAACACAATTGGATCTCTTGTGTAATAAGTTAACTGTATTTAACTGAAATAAGTGCCTTTTTCCGTCCCTACACTGGTATCGGTTAATATCAGGTATAGGCAGATACTTAAAGGCAAAGTATTGATATCAATATGTGAACTGAAAAAGGTGGATTGGTGCATCCCTAGTCCTGTCTCAGTCATTTGGCGTATTTTCAATGTAGGAACCTTTTGTTAAAAATGTCACAGGAACTTCAAAGAGGATCACCAAGTAAAGGACCTTTTGTAAAGGCCTCAACTCAGCTGATATCCACAGTTCTTGTGGTTAAATCAATAAAATGATATTACAGATCAGTCTTAAACTTAACAAAGCTAACATCCTCTGTATACATGGGTTTCAGCTGACTTTTCACAATTCAAAAGGTATAATATTTTGGTTTAAATTGCCAATTGTTATGGCAACAGCCCTAATTTTACATTATTCTGAAACCTATGGATGCTGGACAGTAATTCTAAAATAAATATGAAATCTTTCCATGTTAAATGCAGCATGTTGACCTCACCTGCTTCGTCAGTGGTAATGGTTAGCTCGTTGCTAGCCTCACTCTTCCCGATCAGGTTTTTGGCAAACATGCGGATGTTGTAGGTGGAGGAGGGGTGGAGGTCGATGATGGTTGCCTGGTTGAGCTGAGGCGACACATCTTTGGTCTTCTGAGCTGTATCCCAGGAGGCTGTGGGGGGAGAGGGCAGAGTTTACTGGGGTTATATAGCTCAGTATGCAGGTCACAACCAGCTAAGTGCATTAGGCCTGGATTTATGAAATGATAGTGCTGACACAATGTGAGCTCAAGGTAGAGATGTTACAATATCGGATTTAAGTGTTACGAGTATGCACGACACTATGACCAAACGACACTCAAATTCTTCATTTTCTTTCATTTACATTATGGAACATGTTACAGTATGTGACCCATGGTTTAAGAAATCAAAATAATCATAAAGTCAACGTAAACAAACAGATAAAAAAGCACTTTACATTAATAGGCTCTGTGCACAATAGTGCCCAGCAACCTCACTACTTCCTGTCCAGTTTTATCTCAATAAGGTTTTTGCCCAGTCACACTAAAAAGAATAAATATTTAATGTTTAGAAGGAGACATGTTTGTGTCTCAGTGCGAACTCTAAAGCTAATTTTGAGGCAGAATAAAAATTAAAACAACACCACAAACTGAAGTATTCTACATATAAAAATCAGTGTATAGTCTCTATTTTAATTAAATTGAATTTTAATAGGTTGTTTATTTTATGTTTTCAGATTTTAATAAAAGTGTTAGCTTTGAGACACAGTGAGGTAGTTAGCGTGCTGCTGTGCACAGAGCCTACTGTACCTTTTTGGAGCACAGACTGAATGGAAATGACTTCATTTAAAACTGTCACAATTATTATTTGTTAGTTCCTTTGTCAAAAGTATCGAAAATCAAATATTAATTAATACTAAAACTAGATTTGAGCAGGTATCAATACTAAAAAAGTCATATTCACAGGACAGAAATGAACCTTTCCTGAGTAGCTCGAGCTGTATCAGAACAAGACCACACAGACGACTATACACCCATCTCTTAGAACTGAGATCGAGTTTAGTATCATGACAACACTAGACCTGACTAGACATTTTCGATGAACATAATAATCTTAACATCCCTGGCTCAAGAGGGAGTAGTAGTAGAGACAGTGGGCAGAGATTGTGTTGTTCTTTACCTGATTTGTTCTTGCTCTCAATATCAAAACCAGTGATGGGGCTGTTGCCGTCAAAACCCATAGTCCAACGGAGAGCGATGGTTCTGTCCTTCACTTCTCTGATCTCCACTTCAGGAGGATCTGGGGGTTCTGCAAACAAAATTCAGTTGCTGCTCAGTGCTGATGGAAAGTGTTTATGAAGATTCAAACAACCAAATCCCAAATTATGCTATATGTCAAATGAATAGTTTTGAGAGTGGCAGTGTTGACATCCATACCTTGAACCGTGAGCTGTATAATGCCTCTGTCTTCACCAAAGGAGTTGATGGCGTGGCAGGAGAAGAAGCCAGAATCCTCTCTTACTGTGGGCATGATCTGAAAATATAGAAAATAAAAATAAAACTTGGACTGGCCGATACGAACAAATAGATCATGCTTTGTTCCATTGTCTTACTAAAAAAATATTGCCATTTAACACAAAAAGGTCAAATTTCTTCCTTCACAGTCTAAACTTTGCTTGATTAGCCCTAAATATAACGTCTATGTTTACGGTAGTTTTAAAACAGTACCTCCACAGCTTGAACATTTACAAGTATTGCTGGGTTTCAGATGACATCACAACATTCTATAGGCTAATGCAGTCCAGAGGTGGATGAAGTACTCAATTTTGTTACTCAGGTACAAGTATTACATGAAAGAATCTACGCACGTAAAAGTATTTAAGTACCCGTTTGAAAATGTATTTTAAGAGTAAACGGCAAAACTGTTCGTTAATTTAAGAGTTAAATGTAGTGATATTGATTAAAAATGACACATACTTTGGTCAACAGTAGCAATATGATTTAGTTTCTTAATTTTTCTTATGAATTTTGTGTATTTCTTTTTGTTTGCTCAAAGCCGAAGCTTGAACTCAAAAACTTTAGTCAGGATGTGACCACGAACATGGTAAAAATAACCCCTCAAATCATATGAAAAGTACTTTTTACTTTTCAGTCCAGTTCAAAAATGTAGTGGAGTTTCTACTACAGATATCTGCTCTCAAATGTAGTGAGGTAAAGTAAAAAATGTCAACTGTAAAACTGACTTAAGTAAAGGTCTTATATTATACTAAATTAACTCTTGTAAGGTTTTTAGCCATGTTAATGTTTTTACCTCCTCAAAAACATACCTTGTGATGTCATCTAGTGGCAGTTTTCAAGTTAGTGTGTGTAACATAATATAGGCCCTTTAAGTAAAGTACAGATACCTAAAAATTCTATTTAAGTACAGTACTTACACTACTTGTACTTCGTTACCTTCCACCACTGGTCTTGTCACTAATAGAAATGATCAGGTTCAACATTTGTGCATTTACCTTTTGGATATTTCAAGGCAAAGTACAATATATTCAATAGGAAAAACTGTCTCTTGCTCTATATCTGGCAGTATGACGTCATCACATTGTGGAATTTGAAGACCACGAGTGGGGGCCGTACCTGCAGAGTGGAAATGACCTCGTCTCCTGCCTCTTTGACAGACACCACGTAGCGGCTGGTCTCGGGGTTGATGATGCGTTCCTCCTTCTCCCAACGGACCATGATGGGCTTCTCTCCGTGGGCAGTGCAGCTCATCTTCTTCTCCTCGCCCTGAGTGGCTAACGTGGTGTTGGGGTACGACGTGATCATGGCTGGGACTGCCAAAAGACACAGTGTTTTTACTCAAAATGCAAACAAAATATATCCCTATTTTAACATGGAGGTCAAAGGAGACAGGATTACATTATTATGCCTTTTCTGGTGTTTAGCATGAAACCAAAACTTTCAAATGTTAACTCTTGTATTAGTCATTGGCTCCTAATTGCTTAGAGAACACTATATCACATGTTTTAAATACACAACTATACACAGGTTGCATAACTGATTGTGTATTTTATGTACTACTGTAACTACTGAACTTCATTTAGCAGCGACGAAAGCAACAAGCCACCTGGATATTTATCTCGCCTCTCGGAGTCCCAAATGGATCGCGGTGCTAACAACCCTCCTCACCAGACTCACACTAAACGCACGCTAACGACATGCATGGCTCATTACACCGACAGCAGACTGTATAACAACCCCGCGCTCCTTATGCTCACACACATGCTGGGTTTACATGCTTTTCAGGGACATTACATTGACTCGCATTCAAGGGTTACACAACTTTGGGGGGAAAATCTATTCTAAGTATTGTGATTGTGATTAGATATGCCGTTTATGTTTAAAATGAAGGATTCAGTTCAGAGTGCACACTGTAAACAACTCCAGGAGCATTAACATTTGAGAGAAGACTGAAATATGAACTGATAAACTAATGCTTATCTCCACGGGGATGTCATCAGTTTGTCCAGAATGTTCCACAGTTTGGCATGAAACATATCTATCTCCACAGAGACAAGCGGGTGAAGAGGTGACCCTGTTTTTCCATGTTTTTCAAGGTATTTTTGAAGTAGATTAGTTTAATGCCATATTGCTGCAAATTTCACAGCAAGTTAATACAAGCAGGTGGTGCGCCTTCCACCAGAAAAGTTACATACTGTGCATTTAAATCATGTTGTTGATCTAGTAATAAAGGATTTTCACACATTTTTATCCCAATAAGAGAGGCAGATCCCCATGAACTGAGTTTGTAAACAGAACACACACAGAGTCACATGCAGCCGCTATGACTGAACTGATGTGATGGGACGTGTGAGGCGCAGG
Organism: Periophthalmodon schlosseri; assembly: GCA_000787095.1. Classification (NCBI taxonomy): domain Eukaryota; kingdom Metazoa; phylum Chordata; class Actinopteri; order Gobiiformes; family Gobiidae; genus Periophthalmodon; species Periophthalmodon schlosseri. The sequence goes on along the minus strand of JACM01031644.1, from coordinate 12,364 downwards.
GGTCGCAAACATTTAAGCCTCATCGTTTATTCACTGTCAAACCATTTGGGGCTCGGCTGCGGAAAAGAATGCTGATTTATTTTGCATGACAAGTATGAATTTTTTGTGAGAACGCAAAAAGGGGGAAAAACACAGCCTGGGTTCATGTACATGTTAGCATTTTAAAGCTACTTTCATTTCAGGCATGTAAAAATCGACTCCGAGGTGGTGATGCTGTTGACAGATGCGTACAGAGCTAGATGACAAAAAGCGAGGAGCAGGGAGAAGTGTGGTAGGATATGGAGGAGAGGAAGATGTCTGCCTGACTGCTGCTGCTGTACACATCAAAGCACTCACACTGGTACAATAGTGACACAGCTCAAATACAGATGTAATATAGGAAGATTCATGCCTGGGAACTGGCAGAATTACACAGGAATGTGTATACTGTGTAAGATGATAGAAATGACTGATGTAAACATGTACAGTTCCTCTTGGGTTGCTACTCCCTTGTAAAAACAGATCTGAATGTCAAAAAAAGGTTCAAAAAATGTAGTGTAATGTCTTTTGGTCAATACAAGCAGGCCCAAAAAGCAGCACATAGGCTTATACGACCAGAACTATGCACTCTATCACATGCAACGTGATGTAGACAAACCTCATGAAAATACTCTTTATTTAATGCCAATAAGCTTTCATTTTGATCCTGGATACAATGTGGTGGGTGTATGTACAAACCTCTTACTCCTAAATCTAACCTAATTAAAGAAGGATAACAAAACACAACTTATATGGCTCTCAGTCGTCCAGGTATGATCCATAGCAAAAGATTCTGTCAACTGGACAAAAGTTTGTGTCCAACCAACACACCTATTTGTTTACAGTTTCTGTTTGTTTGCTAGGTCGATTTAACTACACTAAGTGAGAACTGTGCCTGAGTCATATTTTGCATAATCATTCAGACCCCTAATGGGTGCTTTCACACTGATTAGTATATTGGATATCACTGTTGTTTTCCTTGTTTTGATTTAGGTCTGAGGATGGAGTTAAAAATAGGAGATAAATGATCTCTAAGACCCTGTTAGGAAAGACAATCCTGATGTTTATAATTCCATCCTCACACCTAAATCAAAACAAGGAAAACAATAGTGATAGCCATTATGCTAATAGGTGTGAGAGCACTCATTAGGGGCTTGAATGATTATGCAAAACATGACTCAGGCACAGTTCACACTTAGTTCAGTTCAATAGACCTAGCTAACAAACAGAAACTATAAACAAATAGGTGTGTTAGTTTGAGTGTAGTTAGCTCCTCCCTTCAGATAGATATAAGGCAGTGTCCACCAGCATCTGACCAGAACTGAAGCGGCTTGGATGAGCAGCGAAACATCTTCATTCTAAGATTTTTGTCTAGTTGATAGAGTAGAATTTTCTTTTGCTACAAATTACATGAGGAAAAATACAAATTTAACAGCATATTGAATATTCTACAAAGTCATGTGGACATGGTTTACTGAGCGTAATGTTTTGTAAAGACTTTGTGATCACCGGGAAACATGAAAATCTTTTATGAGGCCTCGGTATTACATTTCTAAATATAAAACAGCATTTGTCAGTGTGATGTATTTTCTCAGAGCAGTGTTTTTCCTGTAACGGCTTTAGTACACAGTAGGTGGGCAGATGATCAAAAAATAGAGAATATCATGAATGTTGTTTTGAAGTTTGAAGTTTGAAGTGAATTTGAATGTCGAGTATATCGTTTATAATGAAAAAACGCTGCAAAATGAGATGAATAAAATGAAACTGTGATATTTCTGCACTTTTGTAGGTGACTGCGTCATACTGAAGACATGTTTGAACGCATTTCTGTTGTACATAATATTGTCTGAATATCCATTATTGAAATCCTCCAAAAAGAGAAGACATATCATTTTTGTCACTATTGCCCATCCCTATTGTCACCTGTCAGTAAAGTGAGTGTGTCTGGATGCTTTGTTTCTCCCCAAAGCATGTGTGTCCCAGGCTGTGTCTTTGTAAATGTGTGTGTCTGTACAAGCAGCCAGCTGAGCCAGCCCTGGGGCACCCTCTGCACCTCTATAATTGTTATATTGATGTATTTCTTTAATATCCAGTGAAATAACAGAAACCGCAGTACACGTCCCGGCTCAGAGAGGGTAAGATGAGAGACGAGGAGGACGAGGGACAGACGGAGGGAAGGAGGGAGGGCTCATTATAGAGGTGCTCCCCTGGTATCTAATTCAGCCATTTGAACAACATCCCCACAGCAAACACAGCTGAACCTGCGCACAGCTCCGATTACACCTCACATTAGTCAGTGTAAGGCTAAACAACACAATCATATGGACTCTGCATTGATCTGTGGTTCTTTGGAGTGGCATTACGCTGTTATTCCATTATGCACACACAAGTGGAGGTAGAATATATAATAAGAGGATGTTTTAAGAGCATAGCTTTTACTTATATTGTACAATTTGTTGTGGTTTTGGTCCTATGGTATTACTTCATGAATTCCACTGTTGACGATGATAAAATAAATAAAAAGAATGTGGTAAATGGTTACGGTCACATTTTTATATTGCGTTTTTCCACCTTCAAGATGCTTTACACACACACATTCATACAAGATGGGTTAAAAAACAATCAAAATCAAAGACTTTGTTTATCCCCAAGGGGAAATTCAGATTGTATGTCTCTTCAAATCTTCATCTGCCATAAACCTCCTTATTGTACAGTCTTATGGCAGTCGGGAAGAGAGAGTTCTTGTGACGTTCTGTCCTGCAGCTCACTGATCTCATACTCAAACTATCTGCTCTCTGTTGTTCAAAAGCTGAATTCAGGGGATGGTCCATGTTGTTCAGTGTAACATCCATCCTGTTGAGTGTCCGTTGTTCCACTACCTCAACCAGAGTCTCTAAACTATTTCCTATAGTTGAACCAGCCCTCTCTATTAGTTTTTCTAGTCTCCTAAGAGCTCTTTTTCTGAGACTGCCCACCCAAAAGACTGCAGCATAAAAAAACAGAGTTAGCCATAATTTATTGTTTACATTAAAAGACCTTAGTGTTCTCAGAAAATATAACCAGCATTGGCCTTTCCTATAAAGTGCATCTGTATTTGTGGACCAGTCCAGCTTGTTGTCCAGATGCACCCCCAGGTATTTATAGGTGGACACTATTTCAATATCTTCCCCACTGATGGTTACAGTTTGAATTGGGGGTGTGTCGTGCCTGAAGCCAAGACCATCTCTTCCGTTTTGGAGGTGTTTAGAATTAGACTGTTTTATTGGCTCCATCTATAAAAGTTTTCTGTCTTGCCTAAGGACACAATGACAGCATTCATCTGTTGGAGCTAGAATCACACCACCAACCTGTGGGTCAGTGGATCTGACCGCTCAACCAGTGATGTTTATGTCAAGAGCTCTACCAACTGAGCTACTGTGAAAGCATATTATGCATTATTTGCATTGTTACTGGCCTTTAAAAAGCCTTGGGTACATTTCCTTTGACATTTCATGATTTAGAACTTAAAATAATAGCTAATTTTAAAAACTACATAATTTCATTATGTTTTTAATGAGGGAACAATATTCTAACATGGTTAAAAGCTCAAAAAAGTTGATTTTGCATAATATGTTCCTTATTCTTAACCTTAAATGTGGTCCATTGATTCAGTATACAACTATATTGTTATTATGAAGCAAATATGTTTAGGATATGATGTTTGAATCGATGTTACCATAATTAGTACCATGTCACATTTTTGTTTGTGTGGTCAATTCAATGGACAGTTAATATTATGTGAGAATGAGCATCTGCGTGTTTGTTGCACTGTACTTTGTTATATTATTAAGATATTTATTACACTATTGAAATACATTTATGACATTTGAATCTAAGGTGGCATCATCAGCTAAATAGTCGCACTGTATCACACTTGTGTTTTACAGTGGCAGTTAACATCATGTGATATATTGGCTGCATGTTTGTTGCATTGTACAAACATTGTGTCTTGTGTGTTATTAACATACATTTATTAGGATATTTGAATCCAAGCTGGTATCATTAACCTTTGCATATATTTCTACTATATCACACGTTTGTTTTGTGGCCAATTCAGTGAAGATAATATGTGAGAATCCCTGTTTGTTGCACTGTACACTGTGTCTTTTATGTGCATTTTGAGTAGAGCCCTGTTCCTCCACAGCAACCCAGAGGGCAGTGATGATACGCTTAAGCCTGCAGGGGATTGTCGGGGATCGGCTGGCTGCTGATAGGCTACTCCTGTGAGACAAAAGCCCAGCGGCCCCTCCCTCCTCTCCCAGGCTCCCTTTCACCTGGCCAGGTTACCATGCCAACCAGCATCGGACACTCATCTCTCCTCCCCTCTCTCTTTCCTCCCTCTCTCTAGTCTTTACTGTTAGAAAAAAGGGCCATTTCTAGTATCCAGGAATAGAACATGGACCTGTCATTGATTTTCAGCAGAGTATGATGATTACACAATCACGCCCCGAATGTCGCAATGCAGGGCCAAGTCAAAGATACGCTAGCGAAAGGTTTTTAATGTCTTTATCCTGGATGGCTAGTGACGCGGAAAGCACAGTGAATAGGTAATTACAGATGGGTAATACTGGAGAATGGCCACCTTGACGTAGGCCTATTCAAAAGGTAAGAGAGCATTAGCCTGTGCCATATTAACAAAATGACTCCTTTGTATAGGTGAGACATTATTAGGATTTTCTTCAGAACAGCCTGACCTAATTTATTTGATTTATAGCTTTCTGGTGTGAGTATACTGCGTTTATGGCACTGCATCTCCACAATTCAGACCACATTTAAACGAGGAAAACAGAACCACATTGTAATAATGCATTAAAACACAATCACAAGTCATGCTACGTGCGTTTTATGTGATCCTTGCTCTTTCACTTAAAACATCAGGACTATTACTAGGGTTATTTAACATTTTTAAATGTCAACAACGCATCTACACAAATGCATTACTGTGTGTCGTAATGTACACACAGCAGCCTGATGTGTTTTGTAATGTATGTTGTAGCCTTGTATTTTTATTCTACATGTCTATTTTTAATATTCATGTATCTTTATTCTGATTGCATATTTCTATCCTCCTGCTCTTCTTAAACTGTACGTTGAAACACTTGAATTTACCCGTTGCGGGACAAATACGGTTCTCTTATCTTGTAGCATAGGGAGGCACTATTTTCATATAATTCAGTCATGCAAATATCAAATCATTTGGCCTGATTTTGCACATTCTTTTGATTAGTGTCTATGTTTAGCACGGCTGGCGGAGTTAGGGCCAGAGGGCTTGACTTGGAAGCGAAGGGTCAGAGCGGCAGTGGCAGAGCGAAACCATGCACAGCTCCTCTGCCCTGGAGCCACACTATAAGTGGGTACTGGGGAGTCGACGCAGCGAGGGCGAGGGGTGTGGGGCGAGGGGCTAGGAGGGCGGTGGGGGGTATTATGGCAAATGCACAAAGATGACTGGTTCACTGGCTGCCTGCAATGTACTGAAATAATTCTCTTAGCTGCACAATTGGCTTAGACATGGAGCATGATAGCATAATGTTAGACTAGGCCACAGAAGTCATCCTGAGGTGGGGGGCGGGGTTGCGGGATGCAGATAAGCAAATAAGGGCACATTCACACTTACCCATACATCAAAACTGGGACTAAAATGTATAGGGATGGGTTATCGGTATTCCCAGATATTGGTATAGGTCCGATATTGAAATTGATCTGATATTTGGCACAGCCCTGCTTTCACTGCCCTAATCTAATCTCTGTGCCCCCAACATATCCACCCAAAAAATCCATAATGGACCATCCCTCCTAAAATTTGTAACAGAACGTGGACTAGACTAGGACTAAACCAGGACTAGACCAGGACCAAACTAGGCCTACATCAGGACTAGAGATCGACCGATATGGGTTTTTTCATGGCCGATGCCGATATTGATTGTTTAGAATACAGAGCAACCGATGGCTGATGAGCTCTGCCGATATTTTGGGCCAATATATGGGGCCGATTTTGATTATTTTCCCCAGATTCAGTCATTTAATTTGAATAAAAACTCATCCACAGACCACCATCAACCTGTAAGAGAGCTGTGTAGTCATGTTTTGTGCAGCTATCTCTTTGTATTAAAGTGTTAATATAAAGCTTTGTGTGTATTTTTTAAGATGCAGATTAACCAAAACAAAATATCAGCCTATGTTGGAGATTTAAGGCCGATACGCTAAAAAGTCCAAATATCGGCCTATCTCTAATCAAGACTAAACCGGGATCAAACCAGGACCAAACCAGGACAAGTGTAAATGGATATGGAATGGAACTTTAGCTCTTGTTGTGGTAGGAAAGGTAACTGTTGGTGGTGTTCAGATTCCAGATAGAACGGTGTCATCTGAAACGCACTGGGTGAGCACTTGTGACCAGAGGATCCTTTAGTGTTGTCTTTAGTGCAGCCTCATTATGCTCGGGCCCTGTCTCTATGATGATGTCTAATAGCCCTGATTGGCCCTAATTGGCAGTGATAAACGCTGAGTGGCTGTTGACTGACTCTGATAGCATCCACTGTGCATCGCTAATGAATTGACCCAATTGTATCTGTTTTGAGACTCGATGACGCTTGGCTAAAAATCAAATCAATAATTTGCTTGGACTAACATTACAAGTAAGGAAATAGATATTAATGTGGAGTAAGGAAACAGATATTAATGTGAGATCAAAACTAGAGTAGCAAGGTTTTATAAAAAAAATCTAAATGCAGTTCAATTTGATTTGCGATACATAAAAAAATAGTAGTAGTAGTAGTAGTAGTAGTAGTAGTAGTAGTAGTAGTAGTAGTAGTAGTAGTGGTTTAAAAAGTTCAGAGTGCATATTCCAAACAACCCCAGGAACTGATAAACTAATACAAGAATTCCATTCATTTTAGATGTTTGTAAGGGTTTAAAAACAAAAGGGGCAGCTGTTTAGGTAGGATATTTTTTTTTTTTTTTTTACAGTGGACCTAATCAGAAATAGGGTGCATTGATCCAGTCTTTTCTGTTCTGATACCAATGTCGATACTTTGGCTTTAAGTGTCTACCATCACTGAGAGACTGAAAATAGCATTTATTTCCTTTAACCACAAACAGCATGAGGTAAAAAATTATCAAACTGTCTTTTCTAACTACAGAATAACTTTATAAAAATTATGATTATGAGACTTGTTGAGCCAACATTGACCAATAAATCGTCTTGTCTGTGTAATCCCTCAGTCGTCCAGGTCTGATCCATAGTAAAAGCCAAAAGTAAAATCTGCCTGGACAAAAAGTTGTAGGAGTGAAGACGTTTCACTGCTCATCCAAGCCGCTTCTTCAGTGAGCAGCGAAACGTCTTCACTCCTTTTTGTCCAGTTGACAGATTTTACTTTTGGCTTTTACAATAAATCATCTTATTACACCAAGTTATTTAATAAAATGGGGTATCGGCTGAATCAATATCTTGGAAGCCGATATCTCATCCATCAAAATGTTCAATATCGGTGCGGATATCCGATACCAGTATCTTATCAGTGCATCCCTAATCAGAAATATTATAATAAGTGAACGGAAACTGCAACAACATGGAACTAATAATTTATATTAATAGAGATAACATTAAGTACATTAAGTGTACTGGAAACATGTATACTGACTTCTTCTGTTCATTAATCTGCTCGAAAAAAAAAAAAATAGACATAACGGCAAAATATATGTAAAGAAAGTCACACTGTATTTACACTAAAATAAATACACATGCTTGAAAGCTAATCACGCGCATTCTATTTGAATAAAGATATAGATCAGGCTTTCTAGTACGTCAAACTTAAAAAAAAAACTTCATTTGATCTAACCCAGACGCTGACACAGAAGGCAGCCCAATACCCATGATGAATCTGCACGTTATTGCTGAGACATGAGCCTATATACACAGACAGTGATAACAACGAGAGCTCAGAGCTGGTCCTCACAATGCACACTTCATATCTGCGGGACAATAGCAGGACTTTTGAACTAGCGCATTAGCTGCTAGCCCATTATTCCTTTAGCCGTGGCTGCAGTTTGTCTCACTATACATTACATCCTTGCATTAAACTGCTTCTGTGTGCATATGCTGGTCTGTTTGCACACCTGTGATTTGACAATACATCGTCGGCACTGTAAATGTAAGCTTTCTGATTAGTCCTATTGATTTGTATGTTTGCGGACACTCCCGGCCGCACACGGACAGCCAATAACACGCGGTGCAGATCATGCTATCTATCACGTGAGAGCTTCGCCGTGCGTCAGCTTGTGTGCCTCCCTAATTGGCTCCTAAGCCTCTTAAGTAGCTGCCACCGCTCAAGTGGAGTTGGCTGGCCGCTATAAACAACATGAGATACACAGAGGGAACAGGACATCACAGCAAAGCATATTACCGAGCAGCACACCACATGCAAAGTAAAAAGTAAAAGATAAGATATGTTTTCCAAAAATGCCCCCTGACTGAAAATGCAGAATAACACATTAGAGGGGTACCACAGTCCAGCTTGCTTTTGCATAAATGTGGTTTGTCATCGTGTGGAGCCATTTCAACGACAAAATGTGGGAACTAGCACAAGAGTTAGATCTAATTTGCACCTTTGTTTAGAACTACCTCTGGAAATCATTTGTTTCTACTGGCACAGAGTGGTATTTTAGTATGTATATGTCATTATTTTTAGGTGCCCTGTTAAACTGTATCGCATCTTATATTTCATTATATAATTAAAGATTCACAATGTGAATCTTTAATATCTTTTCTGGTCGGAGATACCAGTTGTATAGACACCGTGCCTGGAATGTTCCACAGTACGGCATTAAACTTACCTATCTTGCATTTCTTCACTTACATGTGTTTTTATTGGTCAAAAATACCTGGAAATACATGCATTCTTACTGTCAGCTGGCTCGCCTCTCCACAGATCTAACCTGTAACTTGGCCTGGTGGTGGCACCTGCTTGTCTCCATGGAGAAGGATAAGTTTAATGACATATTGTGGAACAATCAAGGCAAAGCAATTACATCCCCCTTCACCAGAAATGTTACACAGTGCACTTTTAATGTAGTATATAAAATAAATTCTTTATTGTTATTTTTTATGTGCGTATTTCATATCTACCCAAAAATGCTTAGCTCAGCTTTAATTATATAAGTCTGCACCTTTGTATGCATATTGAGCAGAGTGATTATCTTAAAGTGTTGGGGCTAATATGAGGGAGTTGGGGCAGACTGGAGCAGTGGCAGCAGATTTGCAGAGTCTGGCAGACAGTGAGATGCCCAGCGGGGGGCACTCTGCTTTGGCTTGATAAGAGCCACAGGGGCCTAAGCTTCCTCCAATAGCAGCTGATGAGAGAGAGAGAGGAAGAGAGTACTGGACTTAGTAGAAATTTCTACTCAAGTAAAAGTACAGTTACATGGTTAAAGGGCCCATATTACACTTTTTCTGATCTCGTTATAATGTTGTTTTCTCATCACAAACAGACCTGGAGTTGTGTTTTGTTTCACACACATGTGTTTAACACACAAACCCTGCATATTTAGGCTGAGTTCTTCTCTCAAACAGAAAACACTCTGTTCCACCTTGTGATGTCATGTGGTAATACAGGAAGTGCTCCACTGTGTTTTTAAACTCCATACACCTTCATTAGAATCATTTGGATAATTTCAGCCCTGGAATTGCCAATCTTTACTGAACTAAAGGTAAAAGGAGCTGTTAACATGAAAACTACTGCTTCATGACATCACAAGGTGCAACAGAGCATTTTGAGCTTTGGAGATGTAGCCAGACTAATAATAAAGGGTTACTCAAGCATGTGTGAATGAAACAAAACACAACTCCAGGTATGTTTTTGGTGAGGTAACAACATTATAACTGGGCTTAAAGCTCACAAGAGTCAATTTTGTGTAATCTAGGACCTTTAAAGTGGAATTAAATAGTAAATCAACATTTTTTTCTACTATATTGCGTTCATGGTGTTGTAAAAGCATTGCCTGCTGTTCTTAGTGATTACTTGGTTGTTTTAGTGCAAACCAGCTCAATTTGCAGCTTTCTGGTCAAAAACATTCAAGTGTGTGCTGCCTCCAGTGCCCACTGCAATTTGAAGTACTACATGACATCACACAGGACTGCCCTAAATTAATCCAGGTGTTTCGGATTACAAACAGGGCGGAGTTTGAAGTGTGGATCCCTGTTAGGCCAATCACAGTGTTCTTCATATTTCCTCCAGGCAGTGCCAAGTTTACCAACCTTTAATATTGAAACTACTTGATGCTACTAACACAATAAACGTAAACGTAGGACAGCTCCATTAACCCCTTCTAGATGTACAATATCATTTAAAACACAAGCTGTAAAGAAATAGTAGAACGAAACCATCTACAACATCTACAAGAATTCCTCACTAGTACAAAGTAAACACAATACAGTAATTATCATGATAGTTTGAAAGTTTAAACCAACATAATTAAAACCAGGATGAAAGACAAACCGCTTTGTGGAGCCTTCATGCGCTCAGTGTCTCGATAAATTTGACCAAAAAGGACACGGACACAAGCAGAAGGCGGCAGCAGCTCATCTCCTCAAGAAAGTACATCATTTATTCTCCATGTAGCCGAGGACTTAGCTCCCCTCCATTAGGCCTTGAATACTGCATGCACACAGGGCTGCCATGTGGAAAAGATGGCTTTGAGATGAGCAGGGAGGAGGGAGGGCTTATACGTGACTCCCCTCTCGTATTTTATATTGAAAAAAATATATTCAACTTTTTTTTTAACTAGTCAATCTCTCCATTGTCTGTGATGCTCATAAGACACAGTGGCAAACTTTACGTCTATTTGCTTTTGTTTGCAAGAATGATGTAATAGAAGAAAAAACATACAGTTTCTTTATCCATTGCTGAAAAATATATATATCTTAAATTGTAAATTGTCACATTTTTATATGGTGCTTTTTCACCTTCAAGCCACTCAAAGTGCTTTACATCAAGGGACCACTCAACCATTCACAGACCAGTGTACTCAGACACTGGGGGCAAGGTAGGTTAAGTGTCTTGCCCAAGGACACAACAACAGCATTCATCTGTGGGAGCTGGAATCTGCAAACCAGTGATGTTTATGTCAAGAGTGGGATTCAAACAGCCAACTTTTGGAACAGTCTACCCACTGAGCTACCGTACAGTTTCACTAAAAATATCAGTTATAGTTATAGTTGGGAGATACTGAAAGTTGAAAGAGAAATGAGACTTAAAATAGAATAGAATAGTAAATAGGTTATTAAAAAAAAAAAAAAAAAAATGCTGCAAAATAGCTGATTAAAAATAACACAAATTTACAGTTGAAGTGATATTTCTGCTCCTTTCAGTCTATGTTTGGAGTGATTAAACTTGAATCTAAATTATGACATATACAGGCACATTCTGATGGATTGTGATAATAATATATGAATATTGTCACTGTCATTTGAATAATAAAAAACTGCGAGATCATCATTTAAGGGTTAACATTAGAGCTAGAAGATTCTTTAGGCATTCAGGCAGATTTCATGTTTTGCCCAAATACTGTCACTTTCACTGCGCACTTAATAAACCATGAGCCCAATGCATAATTCACCATATCTAGTGCCAGAGAAAGTTGCTAAAAGGACCACAGCTTTAAGAGTCTGATCTAACCTATTTTTGACTTGGTTTTATCACCTAGTGTCTGTCTGACCCCACCACCAGCCTGTATACGTATAGACTAGTGTTTCTGTGATGACGGCAGGGGTGGAAAGTAAACAAATACTCAGGTTACTGTAACTGATTTTTTGGGTAATTGTGCTTTTTGAGTAGATTTTTAAACATGTAAAAAAGTATAAACTTGTACTTGAGTATATGTAATTATAATTAGCTACATTTAAATTCATAGACATTACTGAGTGCAGTAGTCCCAAACATCCAATGCACTGCTGTCTCACTTCTCTCTGTGTACTTTTTCAGCAGCAGGATCGTTGTCATATTTTCTTGAGTAGTATATATCACATTTCAAAATAAAGTACTGACAAAAATGAGACTTACTTTTGACATTGAGGTACATGGACTTGCTGACGTCCGCGCCCACGTCGTTGCTAACCCTGCACAGGTAGAAGCCACTGTCCTCCTCCAGAACGTGTTTGATGAGCAGAGAGCCGTTGATCAGGACCTCGATACGGGAGCCAGGGTTCAGAGGGATGGGTTTGAACTGAGGGACGCCAGCACCTGCCAAATGCAACAGTGCACCTTTAAAGTACGAGTTTAGAAAAGACAATAAAAAATGCATTTACATATAT
>KN486751.1:0-47777 GCA_000787095.1 Periophthalmodon schlosseri | reverse complement strand
CCCGGCCCGGCGTCTCGCGGCCGCCACTGTGACATTTATTGCGCATCTACCGTGTAATTGTAAGCAATTGTTCCACATGTAACTATCTACATGATTACGCATCATTTTCCACTTCTCCTCTGAGTATGAAGTCGCGAACTGACTTCGGATCGCCAATCAGGCTCCGATCGCCCACGCGCATCCCCCTACTTCAATGTTTAAACAGAGTCAGCGTTATTCTGGCATGGGATTTCACTTTCACTGCCCTCTTTCTGTGTTCTGTCTTCGGCCTGTTTCCCGACCTGACAGGGCCTCTCTGTGGAGCTCCTGTGTGGTTCTGCCTCTCCTGGCATTAACCTGGATGTCAGCAGTCCTGGCCATAACCGACCGCAGATCTACGCTTTTTCAGGTAACGTCTTCAAAAGTTTTAGTAGACAAGAATGTGATATTTTTTGGTATTGTCGCGCGCGGGCTGCAAGGTACTGTACTTAGAACATCAGCTGACGAGCCGTGATGGTGTAGTAAGGCATGTCAGAAATGTTGCTTTATGGTTTTTAGATCGTAAACTCAAGGAACACTCAAGTTTGAAGCAATGTCTTGAGTTTTAGGTGGTACTTTTTAATCAGGATAGATTCAACCCAGTGCATTCTCTGCGTAGTAACAAGAGTTGATCAAGTTCACGATTACACAAAATAGTACATATAATTTATGACACTGTGGATCGTTATGTTATAATTTGCACATTTTAAATCGTAACGTTGATCTAAAACGACCTAATAAAGACCCGCTGAAAACTGCTGCGCCCAACGGGAGAACATCATCACAACAAAGAGCCATGTAGCTCCTCCTATGGATAGCGAAAGATCACACTAGCGAGCAGCAGATTGTTTTTCATTTGTACCAAAATGACTACGCAACGCTGCCGAATCCTACGAGTATCACCGATTAAGAAAATTAAATTGGAGAACGAAGTAAGTACCGGTAGCGTTGAAAACTAGAGTTGATCGGAGTCTTGAATAAAAAAAGTAAGTACCGGTAGCGTTGAAAACTAAAACGAGAAAACGATCAAAACGAGTTGATCGGAGTCTTGAATAAAAGACAACAATGATTACTCAAACATGCACGGATCACGCCAAAAACAACATCGAGAGAGTAAATAAAAGGGGAAAGTACTAAAACATGCTTAAAAGTCTATTTTGCATAATAGGTCCACTTTAAAATCATGAAAAAAAAAAAAAATGTGGCTCTAGTTTGACCTCCTTTAGCCAGTAGACAATAATTATAATCCCAATTTGAATGTGTTTTGCATTGCCATAATATAATTACTATTCACTTAGTTTGTATTTAGAATGACGTTTCATAACATGCCCTTTTAGAAATAGCCAGTACTGCAGCTGTGTTTTGGGACAGATGTTGGGTAATGGAATTCATGTTTTACTTATGTCAAAATACGTTGCGCTGCAAATGGACTGTGGGATATTGTGGCGCTGTGTAAGTAAATTAATGATTATTTTTCCTCCAGATCCTGTTTGCAGTTTTTGACTCGGTCCAGGGCTTCGTCATCATCACTGTCCACTGTGCCATGCGCCGCGAGGTGAGTCTGCACTTCTTACATCTATTTTTATTCACGCTCAGACGGTGGCCCCGGCGACCCCTCTACCCTAGCAACAGGTTAGATAAATGTTAGCGTGTGTCTTCTAAGTTTCCGGGTCACTTAGGAGCCATGGCGGAGCAGACGAGACAAGGATTAGCCTGAACTTCCTGTCTCGTGTCACTTCTGTCTTCTCTTTAAGTGCACTATGATCGTCTGGCATTGTCTGTGTGATCCGAGACGGCTTTGAGGGGCTTATGAAGATGGTGTATTGAAGGAGATAGGATAAGTCCCACGCTAATATACTTGGGTGTGTGTTTGCCACCCGCTTTGGTATAGCCTCCGTAGAAAATGCGTTTAAACTCCTTATTCGCATGGCTTTGTACCCCACGGGACGTACACGCACTTATCTCGCGGCACAGATAAACTCAAGCTTCACTACTTCTAATTAATGAATTTACAATGTTGTCAGTTTTATGTTAATGCGTTCGGTAGAGCAGATAAACACGCATTGCTTACATTAAAGATAATTACATATAATGGAATTCAAAGTTGAAGTAAATTTTTAAAAGGCTCGGAATGCATTATATCAATATTGAAAAAGCGCTGAGAATCTGCTGCGTTCACACGGTCATTAAAGACACTGGAAAGCCAATCTGGATTCTAGGTTGTGAAAAAAGAAGTTATGCATTTTTCATTGCTATAGTGTGAAGCTATGGCTTGAAGTGACAGGGATTCAGGAAATAGAGCGATTGTTCTGTAATCAAACGTTGGTAGATCGAATCCCGCTCTCTCCAGGTCATTCTGTTGTCGTGTACCTTGGCAAGACACGTTGTCCGCCTTGCCTGCGTGCATGTGTTATCATATACCGTATTTTCCGGAGTATAAGTCGCACCAGCCAAAAAAATGTATAATAATGAACAAAAAAAAACCCCATATAGTTCACATATAAATCGCATCTGAGTATAAGTCACACCCCCGGCCAAACTATAAAAAAAAAAGTACGATTTATAGTCCGGAAAATACGGTATGTTTGCTGACTGTTACAGAAACCCATGTAACTTTGTTTATGTAAGTGTGTTCTCTGAATGTGGCTGTACCTGATTTTTTTTCAATGAATTTGACAAAATTAGTGTTGCTCTGTTTCAGACATATTGCAATTGAGGTTAAAATGAGACTGCGGTGTCCTGTCTGCATCTAATTATAAAGCGTTTTATTGTCCGAGAATCAGGTAGTGTGCTGTTAGCATGCTAGTTGTTGTCTTTTGGTTGTTTTTTTTAGCTTTACCGTGACAGCAATAATTGGGTAATACGTAGGGATGCACCGATCCAGCTTTTTCAGTTCCAATACCATTTCGATATTATAGCCGATATCAACCGATACCAGCATTTATTTCCTTTAAACAAAAATAAAACAAGACAAAACTGATCCAAATGTGTTATGTAGCTGTTATTCTTCCCTCAAGTAACTACAGAACAGCTTTGTTTTACTAAAAGATCAAATATGAGACTTTCTGGGCCAACTACGACCAGTATAAAGTCGTATTAGATCGATTTATATGTCAAACCATGATATCGGCTGAACTGATATTTGGAAGCCGATATCTAATCCAGCTATTTTTTTAATATCGGGGCTGATATCCAATACCAGTATTGAATCGGTGCGTCCCTAGTAATAAGGTAAGTGTGGAATAACTTTGGACTGCTGCAACCCGTTTAAACCACTTTTGTTTTTCATGTTTTTTTTAGACAAAATCAGGTATAGCACCTTTAAGAAAAGGTTACTTACCTTAATACTTACTTACTAGGACTTCATATTTACATAGTACAATAATAATTACACACACAACTTTGGTGAAGTTTTCCCGAATGTTCCTGGAAAAGTGAAGTAGAATCCAGGGATTGTTTATCATAACTGAGTATAAGTCTTTCCCAGAGTCTGAATATAAATTTGTGTTGAATAATCCAGGTTTGCAGAACAGCGAGCGCCGCAGCGGTGGGAACACTCCGCAAAACCACAGGCGACGTAAAGTGTGATATTTTGTGAAGTAAACCGCAGACAGGAACGCGGAGCTGAGAGCGTTTGGGGCTCCGCTCACAGCCGCCCTCCTCTGTGCTGGGGAGCTGGGGATAAAAGAGTCCTGGTGCCACAGTCTGCCTGCCGAGATCAGTCACACGGAGGCGGAAGAACGTATCGTCAGAGGAGCTGTGGTTAGGAGGTCGCAGGGGATGTACAGGAACCAGGGAGGGGCTTGGTTAAGTTTAGGGCTGGGGCAATACTTCGGGGTTACTGTAGCTACCATTACGCTAGTTTCTGATCAATGGTATAATGTTTCCTCGTCACAAACTGACCTGGAGTTGTGTTTTGTTTCATTCACACGTTTAACACACAAACTCTGCATATTTAGTTCTTCTCTCAAACTGAAAACACTCCACATCACTTCCACCTTGTGATGTCATGTGGTAATACAGGAAGTGCTCCATTGTGTTTTTGAACTCCATACACCTTCACGAGAATCATTTGGATGATATTTTCAGGCCTGGAACTGCCAGTCTCTACAGAACACATGACATCACAAGGTGGAACGGAGCATTTTGAGCTTTGGCGATGTCGACAGAGTAATAAAAAGGGTTACGCAAACGTGTGTGAATGAAACAAAACACAACTCCAGGTATGTTTTTGAGGAGGTAACAGCATTAGAACATGGCTTAAAGCTCACAAGAGTCAATTTTGAGTAATATATAACAAAAAGGCCCTATACTACGTCCCCTATATTGTGTTTTTTTGTTGGCCCTTTCATAAAGTAGCAATAGCAGTATTTCTGTTTTTCAGACCACAAGCAAAAATACAATTCTTCTTGTATCTACTACATAATATGATTTTTTTCATTTCATTAAAAGCCCTTGTTCCACCTTTTTCACGTAGTGCACTTAGCTGTTAGTTCCTGTCTCTTAAAGCCCTTTACCAACCTACCTTCTTCCTTACAAAAATTGAATCATAATTTGAGGATTGATAAGAGACCAAATGTAAAAGCCATGAATTTATGGAGTGATTTATAGCGGCAGGTTCGCGTTTTCCAAGTGCTTCTCGCAAAGACAGTATTTCTGTTATGGCAGACTGCAGTGAGTTCCTCTAGTGAAACAAACGCACCAGTGTCTACGGCGGCTTCAGAGACCAAACTACAAAGATACCTTAAAGCAACACTGCATAACTTTTTGGTGGCGGCACTTCACCAAATAAAAATCGAGAATTCAAACCACAGATAGATGTGTTTTATGCTACACGGCGGAGCATTTTATCTAAAGCAGTAATATTTCCTTCTCCTGTCTTTTGCCAAAACAGTTGTGCAGTGGGGTTTTAAAATACTCTGCTCCGTTTTGACAGTAGACATCACCTTAAAGGTCCTATATTACGCAAAATTGACTCTTGTGAGCTTTAAGCCAAGTTAGAATGCTGTTACCTCCTCAAAAACATACCTGGAGTTGCGCTAAATGCTCCGTTCCACCTTGTGATGTCTGAAGCGGGAAGTTTTCAAGGCTCCGTTCCACCTTGTGATGTCATGAAGCGGTAGTTTTCAAGCTACATTTTGCCTTTAGTTCAGTAGAGATTAGCAATTCCAAGACTGGAATCATCCAAATTATTCCAGTGAAGGTGTGTGGAGTTTAAAAACACAGCGGAGCACTTCCTGTATTACCATATGACATCACAAGGTGGAACGGAGTGTTTTCTTTTCTGTTTGAGAGAAGAACTCGGTCTGAATATGCAGGGTTTGTGTGTTAAACATGTGTGAATGAAAGAAAACGCAACTCAGGTATGTTTTTGATGAGTAAACAACATTATAACATAGATCAGAAAATAGCGTAGTATGGGCCCTTTAAAAACTTACCTCAGCTGCCCAACCTGTGAGAATTTGGTAAACTCCCGACTAAAGGAGGCAGTTTAGTCGATTCTAATGGCTGTTTTGCTTTGATGTCACGGCAACCTGTAATACATGTAAAGCCACGAAGCAGCACGATTGAGAACACAAACGGCGGCCGTGGCGAGGTCTTGTGTGCATGCAATATTAATCCGTCACGATGCCACTCCAGTCCACTCCATTTGTGAAGCGCCGCGTAGACACTTAGCGCTAGACCACCCAGCGCGTCCGCCGAGGCCCTAGCTAGCGCTCCTTACACCGGCGCACGAGAATCTTATGGGATTTGACAGCGGCGGCGTTGAGAAATAGCCTGCTAGCCTGCTCCCCGGCATGTAACCAGAACATCTATAATACAGGGGCTGATGGAGGGGGAGACGCCAGCAGTCAGCTGTGAAACATAATGCACACGGTTCTATTTGAGTTGAGCTACAAGATGAAGCAATGTTTGTGTGTTTGTGTGTTTGTGTTGTGAGGATGAAAAAGAACAATATGACAGTAGAAGGGACCCAGGGGTTAAAGCGTCTCTGTAGTGCGC
Source organism: Periophthalmodon schlosseri (assembly GCA_000787095.1). Lineage (NCBI taxonomy): Eukaryota > Metazoa > Chordata > Actinopteri > Gobiiformes > Gobiidae > Periophthalmodon > Periophthalmodon schlosseri. The sequence continues at coordinate 41,756 of KN486751.1, read as the reverse complement.
TGTTGGTTTTAATTAGGATTCGGAGCCACGGATCTCACAAGGCTCAAATAGGCCACTTTGAAGAGGTTTTTCACATCACTCTGCTCGCTCTTATATAAGCTCCAATCTGAGGCAAACAGTACAGGGAATGAGTGCGAGGCAGGTTTTTCTAAGGCTGTGAAAAGTGAAAAGTTTAGCAATGTGCCAAAACTACACACAAATGCTCGGAGAACTTGCAAGACACTGAGTCAATCTCGCAATGGCAGCTGCAGGGTTTTGACCTGGATTCAGACTTAAATTGTTTAGAGTTCATGGTTGTTCTTTCCCTGTTCTATTTGTTCATTTTTGTTATCGGCTTGTGTACCTTCGGACATTTTATTTATTAAAGTCCTCTGAACTCAAGCTGAATTTTTACACCTATTTCAGGAGTCTGCGAGAACTCCTCTGAAGAGCCACATGCGGCTCTTTAAAGCCTCCGGTGCGGCTCTTTGCGCTTTGATTGAGAAAAGATTTTTTGGGGTGTACTTTATTTATTAAGTTTGTATTTGACAGTGTTTGTGAGCAAATCCCATGCATAAAATCTGACTGTAGACTAAATATTACACATAAAATGCACCAGAACGCAGGAAATAAAATCTGCTCAAAACACCCAGAACCCCTAAAAACACTTCAGATAATTCCCCATAAATACTAAATGTTACGTATTCTTAATAATGTATTAATAGCTGCAAACAGTTGACTTACTTCATCTCATTACTTGTAAAAAAACTTAAGGCTCTGTCTGACTTTCATTTGCTTTGAAATGGGCTGATGTGGCTGTTTTCCTGTTAAAAGTTGCCGACCTCTGACCTATTTCAAACTCTTGCGCAGTGTTAGGAGATGGCAGGTTGCTTTACTCTTTCGATGTTTTTCGGTGTTTTGAATTCACTGGAAATTACGACATCAGCAGCAGATTCAGTTTCGCACCAACTGTTTTCCCTGACGCAAACGGTGTCTTTCTTCCCCAGGTGCAGGATGCCGTCCGCTGTCGAATGGGGGGATGTAAAGATGACAGTGAAAACTCTCCAGACTCCTGCAAGAATGGACAGGTGCAGATTATGGTGAATAGCATTTCATTTCATTCCATATTGCAGATCACCTCACAGCTGTCCACACCCATCAAGCTCAGTCATGTGAACCACAGCGGCTTTACCCAAATGCAAGACATGGTTTTCTTTGTGCTGTCATCAATGTGTGTGTGTGTGTGTGTGTGTGTGTGCGTGTGTGTGAATTTCAATGATTTCAAAATTAAGTAAGTTAAAGTAAGGTGCTGTTTGTAACTTTTCTGATGGAGGCTACTTCACCTGTTCCCTGAAAAATCCAGACTGTTATCCTCCGTTGCATCTCAAGCCCGGTCGAACGTGATCGTCCAATCAGATCCGTTTTTTCAGTGACACATGTGAAACGAAGGAGCTCATTGGCCGCCTATGATTTACAAATAAAATCTAATTTATTTAACCTCAGATTAACAGAGTGTAGCGTTTCGCCCATTGATTCTGCAGAAATCCGCCATGTTTTTCCTTTAATATTTCCGATAAGAACGGACCATGCCTCTCCCTGATTGGCTAAACCATCTGCCAATCACGCCCATTTGAGATTCACTAGTGACCAGACTCACATCTTTATAAAGTATTGAAGAATCGTGTATTCTCGATCCTTGGCAACTTCACAGGTTTATTTACATGTAGATGATTTGTTTTTTTTTCTGGAATGTTCCAAAGTTTGGCACATTAATCATATCTATCTTTTTCATTTGTTCATTTTTATCGCTAACTTATACCTTGAAAATCATACACATACACTTACTCTGAGTGGGGTGACCTCTCCGCAGATCTGACCTGTAATTTATCCAAGATGCATCGCCATGGAGTTAGATATGTTTAACGTGATACTATCGAACATTTTCAAAACACTTTCATATAGACGAGCGGGTGGCCGACCCTCCCACCAGAAAAGTTACACAGTGCGCCTTTAAAGTTAATAATCGTCTGTCCCGCAATAATTCCTCAAGCATATTCGATATTAATCAGAAAATACTGGCACAGTCTTGCCTGAGCAAATAACGGCGCGTCTGCATAATCGGATGTATTCTAACAGGATCCATACCTTTTGCCAACATCTTCATTAACTTTAATCACCAGCTCTTCTGTGTTGATGAGCAGAAAGTTGGCCGGCGATAAGGTTATGTGTGTGTTCTCAACGTGTTTAGTGCTATTATAAATCACACAGACTTAAGCAGCAGGGCCAATGTCAGCGCGGTCGTAGTGCCAGGAGTGCCAGGAGCGCCAGGAGAGCCAGGCAGGTGACTCCTCCAACACCTTTATTTCTCCGGAAGACCGTCTTGGCCTAACGGTTATAGTCCTCTGAAGGGCCCTCTGCGGTTACCTTGATTAAACTTGGGGGCCATCATTCTGTTAACACATTATAACCAACTTTTTATGACTCGGGGAATAGACGCTTTGACATTCGTGACAGTTGCAGTAGCATTTGCAGATCTGTTGCACAACAAAGCCCGTCCCCGGGGAGCGTTCTTCTAGACGAGTTGGTTGATGGAGGTGCGAGGAGTCGTACTCACACCTTAATTATAGCGAGCATCACTCTCTCTGGTGCTCCTGCCAGTGTCACTGTGAATCTCATTAGAATACTAAACCCCTGACATTTAGAGACATTAGAATGAATGTTAGCCATAATAACTTGGCTAAAGGTGAAGAACTTTTCCAGCTCGGCAATCTTGAAAATGGAACTATCCCTTAAAACACTTCATACAAACTTGGCTGGTAAATTATATTAGTTTTAGTACCAGATCTTTTCAGTACTTTGGTATAATTTGGGATACTTCTTTAGTTCAAAGAAGTCATTTTTGAGAACAGCGTCCTCAACGTGAAGAAGTAACTGTGTATTCTGTAAAGGTCCTATATTACGCAAAATTGACTCTTGTGAGGTTTAAGCCGTGTTATAATGCTGTTACCTCCTCAAAAACATACCTGGAGTGGTGTTTTGTTTCATTTACATGTTTGAGTAACCCTTTATTATTAGTCTGTCTACATCTCCAAAGCTCAAAATGCTCTGTTCCACCTTGTGATGTCACGAAGCGGTAGTTTTCAAGTTAACCGCTACTTTTTACCTTTAGTTCAGTAGAGACTGGCAATTCCAGAGCTGAAATTATCCAGATGATTCTAGTGAAGGTGTATGGAGTTTAAAAACAGAGTGAAGCACTTCCTGTATTACCACATGACATCACAAGGTGGCACAGAGTGTTTTCTTTTCTGTTTGAGAGAAGAACTCAGCCTAAATACGCAGGGTTTGTGTTTTAAACATGTGTGAATGAAACAAACACAACTCCAGGTCTGTTTTTTAACGAGGAAACAACATTATAACATAGATCAGAAAATAGCGTAATATGGGCCCTTTAAATCGTCATGTTAAAAATAATCACCTTTGCACAGGACAGATTCCATTATTATACTGTTGTTTTGTTTGTTTGCCCCATTATTGTTTCTGTGTAGAACAAAGATACCACCCATGGCCTATTCTTTAACCTGAACCTCTGCAAAAAGCTCAGACTCTTTCCTCATCTAACGCCCCCTGTCTGCTCTTCATTCTACCCCATCAGAAGTGTTCCAATGAGAGCTTCTGTGGGCAGCAGTGCGTCCCGCTGCGCTACGGCACCGCGGCGTGCCTTCCCCGCGGCCGCCCACAGCCTCTGCCAGCCCCGTGTCAGCCCACATGTCAGCAGCTCTGTTACCACACTCTGCCCCGAGGCTACCTGCCACCAGCCAACCACATCTTCAACCTCGCGCATGACCATACCTCCATCTACCTCCCGCACAACCACGTGCACCACCACCCTAGCGGCACGCCAGTATGTCACCAGTAGAGTAGACTGTAGTTATAGCCATTAGTTATAGAGTGAATATGGACTGTGTGAAAATGTACTTCTATAAGGTATCACGTTATAATGGTGGTTACGTTTCTCATGTTAGTGTGTGAAGAAAAAGATATGCCTTAGTTTTTACAATTTTTACTTCTATTAAAATATCACAGTTTGCACATTCAAGGTCCTATATTACACAAAACTGACTTTTGTGAGTTTTAAGCCATGTTATAATGTTGTTTCCTCCTCAAAACATATCTGGAGTTGGGTTTTGTTTCATTCACACATGTTTGAGTAACCCTGCAGTATTAGTCTGTCTGCATCCATTCACACATGTTTGAGTAACCCTGCAGTATTAGTCTGTCTGCATCTCCAAAGCTCAAAACGCTCTGTTCCACCTTGTGATGTCATGAAGTGGTAGTTTTCAAGTTACCTTTTGTTCAGTAGAGATTGGCAATTCCAGGGCTGAAATTATCCAAATGATTCTAGTGAAGATGTATGGAGTTAAAAAAAACAACCCAAAAAAAACAGTAGAGCACTTCCTGTGACATCACAAGGTGGAACAGAGTGTTTTCTGTTTGAGTGAAGAACACAGCCTAAATATGCAGGGTTTGTGTGTTAAACATGAATGAAACAAAACACAACTCCGGGTCTGTTTGTGACGAGGAAACAGCATTATAACATAGATCAGAAAATAGTGTAATATGGGCCCTTTAAGTCTAAATAGAAAAATGCTAAAATCCTTTTAGTCCTTAAAGCCAATTATTAGTATTTTGACAAGTGGTTCCCTTGAGTCAAAAGTTTATATTATGTTTTGATTTGAAATGGCTGTTTTCAGATTGAAGCAGTTCCCAGTGCTGTTAAATTAGTTAAAAGAATACAAATTGCAAACGTACTTTTTGATTGCATTCTTGTATTTTTGTAAAGTAATGGTATAAGGCAGATTATTCACCTGTTGCCTCAAGGTAAACAGGGCAGACCTGCAAAACATGGTCCTAGCAGCGCTCCTCAGCCACAGTGTGTAAAATAGACATAGACCATATCTCTGGGGAGGTAAAAGTATTCAAATGCGTAGATTACTCATAGTATTTTTCTTGAATAGTTGTTGAACTTAAATAAAGATCACTTATGATTCTGTCCATGTTTTAACACAACCACAGTCCCTGCTAAAAAACCTAGAGACCACGATCTTCCTCTGAGTTCTGTGGTTCTGTCCCTGTTTGCACAAAGACAAGGCCAATGTGTCTGAGCTGTAGCCCCACATCTGACATAATAATCCAGGTGAAAAAACCTGCTAAATGTCAACCAGAAAAATACCTTCTGTACACATGCATAGACAAATCATGATGATCTTTGTTCTCGCCTCATCGCCATGGAAACACCTCCCCGATCTCTTTTTGTACACGAACGCCGGCGCATCTCCATTGAATTCAACGCTAGACATCGTGTTAATGTGCTGAAAAGACTTGTCCCTGTCCTCTTTTCGCAGACGGATTTCGAGAAGGATGTGGATCTGGCGTGTCAAACAGGTGAGCGCACTTTGCACGCGTAATTTTGGCTCGGGCTTCGGCTAGCATGCTAATACGGCCTTTACGGCGGCGCATGACGGCAGACGATTTGTTAAGACTCCCACCAGTGGAGCACACATTAGTTTGCCTTATTGATCCCACATATTCTGCCAAATAGCTGGCCCATAGGGACGCTGTGTTTGGATGAGTTTGTGGTTAATTGTGCATGCTAATAGTCGCGCCAAATGTGTTTCAGTAGCTGTCTATGTGTTTATTGAGTGGGTGTATGAAGGATTTCTGTTTCTGAAAGATACTAACACAGTCACTTTCCCCTCCACCCTTCCAGAGAGAGGACACCCATGTAAGTTCTTTCACTCAACTAACTTAACTCAAACCTGCTTGTTACTGGCATGTAGTAGACTCTTTTTTTGTATGTGTCAAGGCACAATTGGTACAAAAAGTCATTCAAAGTGCTTTACAGATTAAGTAAGACATCAGAATCACAATACAAACAAATCAAAACATAAAACATCATCTTAAAATTAACATTCAAAGAGAAAAGTGCAGAATAAAAACCTTTCAGTCATATGCACAGCTAAACAGAACCGTTTGGAGCCATTTGGAGCCATCAGGAGAGCTAGTTTTGCAAGCGGTATTAGCAATCAATATATGTATTCCTCAAAAAATATAATAAAAACCGCGTCGTTATATATGCTCATAAAACACATGTATCGCCAGCCTCATAGCATAACGACCAAAGTCATGGTTTGGCCAAATTGAGTTTTCTGTCTCATTATAGTCTCCAGACCCTGCTGCGTCTACGGGTGTCGTTGGTGGTTTTCAGATTCTAGATGATGTCATGCTCCCAGATGGGGGCGCAAGAGGCAGTTTTCCCCATTTCATTTCATTGCACTATACCATGAAATATCCAAAATCCAAAAATGTAAATGCAAAAATGTTGGACTTGACAAGTTCTACTATTGACTAGACTTGAGATCTCACTGTTTTAAAACAAAAATCTGCATTTTAACAATATACATTTTAGCTGCCCCCCATCAGTATTAAATAATATTGACCTATAGAATGTGTGATGTCATGTGAAACCCAGCAATTGGCCAATCAGAACGATTTTTACAGCCAAACACACACAAACGTCCCCAGTCGTCTTACTGACAGCGGTTCATTTTTGCATTGTCCCGAAAACCTCAAAAATGGCACATAGGCAATTATGCTAAGGGGCTAACGCTATCAAACGGTTATAAATAGTTTGCCATGTGTTACCGTTCAGTTGATTCGCTTGAGACTGATATAATTTTCAAACCCAAAATGTCTTTGTGAAACCGGCTTTGGAATATCACAGCCGCAGCCTCTACTGATTTGAATCGCTGTCTAAAATGTAAATAAGAACAGATGAATATGGTTAAAAATACAAACAGCTTTCATTTGTTGAAAAATTCTGCCATATTCAACAAAAAACACATGAAACATTAGTGCATTTTGAAAATACTTGCGTGGACAGGTACACCATAGCCCTTCTGTTTACATTTTAGAGCAAGTTGCCAGGTTTCTGTGCTATTCTCCTCTAAGCCCAAAGTATAAACATCGTCTGTCTTATAGCAAATGCTTAAATCTTACCTCAAATGATAGAATGCTCTTTTAACTTTCAAATTTTCCCTCTCAGCAAAAGGTTCTATAGCCAGCCCTTTTATTCACTTTTTATTAATGCAGATACGTTTTGTGGTTTTATTATTACTATTTATTTGCCTTTTGCTCTGAGACTCTCCAGCCAAATAAAATCCTTCATCAGCAACAGTACAGACAATGCTCCACGGACGCTCAATATCTTTTGTGGTAGAGTTATATTGATATACAGAGAGCTGTGCATATAGCTGGGTTTTTCAGACACTACTTGGCAACATTAATTTTGATTCCTTTTCTTCAAAAATCCATTTATTCAAATCCATTTTCGGAACACTGCTCAACCTTCTATCACCTCATTTCTTTTTCCCCTTCCCATTCTCTCTGTCGCTCTCTCCCTCCTTCTCCCACCGTCTCCCGCCGTCTCCCTCCTTCTCCCACCCTCTCGGTACCGCCATTTTTTTGTTTCCTTTTTATTTCCTTTCTAGTTATTTTCAAAGAGGTGAACACTTGTAACCCCGCCACCATCACAGGGACCCTCTCGCGCATCTCCCTGGACGACGAGGACGATCCCAAGCTGGCAGCCCATCAGGAGGGCGGAGTAGGGGTCAACTTTAGCTCACTACCTGGCAACATACCTCCTCCCAACCTCATAGTGCAGGTAATGTTATACTTGTCTCAACTGTTTCACAAAAAATACATATTACCAAGGTTAATGCAGTCTTTTCTCTCTCAAAGTGCGCTCACGCTTTCTTTTTTTCCAACATATGTTCGTAGCATTTGTAAATTTCTAGGAGCAACCTCAGGGTTGAGCTGATCCACTCCAATAACACGAAGAACAATTGCACCACAACATCTGTCAGACATCTGCCTCAGTGTTTTGGCTGTTTTTTTCTGTGGTTTCCGTGTTTTTGATATTGTTCATCTGCTTTGTCCTTCCTGGAAAGTCACCATATTCTTTCTTCATTGCCCTTATGTAAATGCACAGTACAGGGGTAGTGTTATATTTAAAGAACAGTTCAAAAAGTTGAATGTACACGATGACTCTTCAGTTTGACTCATCCTAACGTCCTGCATCACAGTCAGTGTGTGGCTCTGTTTTGATCTTAACACTGTGTTGTGTACATTAGATCAGTCCTAATATAGTGCCACGTACAGTTGATGAGTCCTAGTACAATGCTGTGTATTTGATCGTGTACACACTGTACACACAGCTAAGCCCATATCTGTGTGTGCTGCAGGTGCCGCCTTTAGGAGGTCTGAACGAGCTGAGCGACACTCCTCTGAAGAAGGAGGTGAATGTGGACCAGCAGAGGCAGGGCCAGCAGCACACTGGAGCTCCTATTTACCTGTGCACCGAGAGCGGCCTGGGCTGGGCCCGCCCTCCCAACTCCTCCAACACGTCCCAGGACGGGAGTGCGGGGAGCGGGGGGAGCGCGGGCAGTGCCGCGGGCAGTGGGAGCACAGGTGGAGGAGAGGGGGACTATATGGTGTTACCGCGCAGGACAGTTAGTCTCAAACCTCCCGCATCCTCCTCCCAAGGAGGAGGCCTGGGACTAGGGGGTGAGGACAAGCCCCTGAATATCACAGTGGAGGAGCCGCCTTTCCCCCCGCCCCCCTCACCCCTGACCCTTCATCCCGCAGAGAGCGAGGCCTACCCCGCAGACTTTGTACCGTCCAGTGTGGGGGACATGAACATCACCATGAACCTCAACCGCTCCTATGGGTCCATCAAAACTATGGCCCACAACCACGGGCACATGATGGCCCAGGGCGGCCTGGTGCACCCCCACACTGGACACTTGCACCCACACGGACACTCCCTGCAGCTCAAGCCGGGACAGAGGCCATCCGTCAGACAAATCCTCACCAGCGGGAACGCGATGGAGAGAACAAGGACCCTGCCTCGTAACCTTGGCAGCACCAATGCCAACAGCAACATCTCCGCGGGATCCCTCGAGGTGGGTAGAGGTGGGGGAGGTCAAGGAGGCCTGTACTGCTGACTCTGACTCTTAAACGTCTTACATAGTGCATAGTACAGAGTGTTTTTATACAGGACGATACAGCCACACTAACAACATTTTATCTTTTTTCCATCTCCTAAGAAAATGGTTCAATACTGAAAGTGGGCTACAGTGTGTAAATGTCATATGTGATACAGGTTAAGTTCATGTGCATTAGGAAAGACCATATTCATTTCATGTCCCTATTGCACAGAAACATAATTAGGTCTAGATGCTGTTAAAACTGTGGGCAGTGAATGATGCCAGTATTATGACGAAGCCCGGCGAGCACAAAAAAACTAGTGGACGGGATGCTATTATTCTCACCTGGGTGGTATTTACTGAGAGGAGTTATTTTCCTAGCGACAGACGGCCTCCTCTTAGGCCACTGTGTGAGAGAGTGTGGAACAGCCTCTGCTGCCCATACAAGGTGCTGCAGCAGATGGAGGGAGACTCTTTGGATCAGAGGAACTACCCCCACCGGATGCCTTTGAACCCACCTTTATCAAGCGCACACACACACACACACACACACACACAGACTCAAGGTAATATAGGCTGTGGAGAGGCGGCCCAGTTACATGACTCTTTCTGACTGTTTTTTACCTAAAGCCCTTTTCTGCCCCTCAGGAGGAGTGATGTAGTGGTGATAGGTAGGGGTAATCAGAAACACCACAGAGCCAGGGTATCCGTGCACGGCGCCATCTTGGAACAATTTATCGAATATAATGTAGACAGTTACATCATTATAGAAGCAGAAGCAGAAGTATAACTAGACTTACCAACCTGAATGCAATATCGTGTAAAAAATGACTCAAAACTGAACAAAAAAAATGAGTTGAATCAATCAAGCTATTTTTGTTGCCGCTGTATTAAGGAACTGTGCTGTTTATTTTATTGTTTTAGATCTAAAACAATATCGAGACGGTTTCAACGTTGATCATCTTCAATTCAATTCAATTTATTTTTGCAGTTGCTTCTTAGGGCTTAACAGGATCATCGATTTAACCAATAGAAAGTTAGAAAATCCAACAGTGAAACAGACATTGTCAAAAACAAGCAAATGGAGAACTGTCCCAGAGCGCCCCCTGTCCTTAAACCCTCCTTTTCGGTAAGGAAAAACAAAAACAAAAACTCATCTGGACAGTTTGTGATCAAGACGTTTCAGCTCCCATCCAGAAGCCATTTTTAATTAGGATGGGAGCTGAAACGTTTTTATCGCAAAAACAAAGTCCAGATGACCAACGTTGAAGCGTCTCTACCACCTGGACGAATGAGGGATTACAGCGTCAACAAAACAAACTACACCGTTTCTTAATAACGTGGCAACAAAAATATACAGATATATTTTTAACTACACCACTGGAATAAGTCATACGTGCTCAGACCTGTTTTCCAGTTCTAGCTGTGTCAGATGTTTGATTAAAGTGGCAGTAACAACTTTCTCCAAATTGATTCAGAAGATGCTGGCTGATTGAATAAATAGCATTAAAAGCGTCCTCAGATAAGCCTGGAGTGTACTCATGAATACAGAAATCTGCAGAGGGACTGGCACCATCTAATTTGTCACTATCACTTACACTGTTTGAACATTCTTGATCTGGAAATAGATATCATCACTCCCAAGATTTCATCACTCTCACCAAGTCAAACGCGCAGCAACTCATAATGTCGACTCATACAAATGTCGCCTTTTGCTCCTGGTGATTATTGTGAACTACAGACCACAAAATACACAACAAAGTACAAGTAATAAAACGAACGTAGCCAACGAATGACGGTCCATGTTTTCATAAGATAAGGCTGTTTTCATATAAAATCTAATATAGTTACAAACGGAGCCTGGCGATTCGTAGTGTTAATATTAAGTAAGTTATTATATAAATGTTAATGTTGCAATCATTTTTATTAGTTGTGGAGAGAGTTGGCAAAGAAGTACTCATATGTACTTTTCCAAGTCAAATTATTTCTAATCTGTTATTATTTTACCACTAGATACTACCACTATTACAACACCTAGAGCTCAAAGTTATGCCTATGAAACAAACTCACTACCCTAAATATAAAAGTGTGTTTAAGTATGTCACAAAATGTACCTCAAAAGCAGTGGTGGAATGTACTGAAGTAAGTAGGAAAGTACTGTACAAATTTGAAGGGTCTGTACTTTACTTAATTTTAAAGTGGATAGACCGGGGGGTTTATTTTTAACCCGTTCATAATTTGAGCAAACAAAGATGTACAAAGTAAAACAGCCAGAAAAAATGATCGATTCAATTGTCAAATTCAGCACAAATCTGTATCAAAATCAGTACATTTGAAGCCTTACTAGATCTCAAAATCTGCGTGAAATACTTTTACTTTTTAGTCTTTAAGTACATTTTTAATCTGGTACTTTAATACTTTTACTTAGACATAGGTTTTTTCCATGTGATACTTTTACTTGGGTATTTCAAAATTGAGCGCTTCTTCCACCACTGCTCAAAAGTACATAATCCTCATGTGTATTTTAGTGAGTTGACTGAGTCAGTATATTCTGGAGTAGTCTGACGCCTGGTTGTTGTCTTACATACATATTCCACATTTATTTTGTCTTATCACGTGCTCCGTCTGGCTGATCAAACATACCACGAGCTGTACAAGTGGAGATATTGATGTTAGCCTCCATAAAACGTGGCCAATTGAAAGAGCAGGAAGTGGAGACACAGACTCACTTTATCGCGGTGAAACCTTGGCCGCCATTGGCAAAGAGCAGCGGCCCCGGCCTCTCGCTGAATAAATGCAGCTTTTAACTAACTGTGGAGAGTCACGGCGCCGCGTGCCAGATTTGCATTTGGCCGAGAGCAGCGGCAGCGTGACAGGAAGTCAGACACAATACAACACAATGCAGCGTCAGGGACAGATGAGCCGCTAACGTCGACAGCCGCTAAACTGGCAGCTTGTGCGGTTTAGGGGTGAACGCTGCAGACGCACTTAAGAGCAGAGAGCGGGAGTCCAAACCGCAGTACAGGAAAGACACTGGAGACAGTTTGTTGTACTGCTAATCACAATGTTCCAACTGAAGACTTAAAATAGCAAAGGAGATGATTCATGCCGGTGTTTTAATGATTGTATTTGGAAGTATCCGGAGCGAGAAATTATGATTTCATTTTAATTCTGGGTTATTCCACTTGACTAATCTCATTACGCGGAAATAGAGTGAATAATTTGCATTTTGGTTTTGACATTTGTAGGAATAATATCTTTATCACAGTGAGCAGCCAGTCTAGTTCAGCTCTCCTTGGTTTTGGCTGGAGGGTGTGTGGGTTTACACAGTGCAGTAGTGGCTGAGGGCTGGTCATTGATGCTGTCTTCTCTCCTCCTGCCCCTCCTCTTCCAGAGGAAAAGAGTACGGTATTCCGAGCTGGATTTTGAGGTAAGATGTCGGACATTCCCCCTCCATCAGCCTGTCTCTGCTTTCATGTGCTTCTGCCAGGACTTCAATAACACGTAGTGGAGCAAAAAAGCATCGCTAAACCCACCCCCACCCCACCTGCTCTGCATTTAAACGATTTATATTCACAAAGTTTGCTGTTTTTTCAACTAAGCATTTGTTATGTCTTTCTATGGCAAAATACATTATAGTATATATGCTATGATGTCCTGTAGTAACGTTGAGGAAACAGCAAAGTAGAGTGCTTCTTGTGTCACTAGAATCTGTTCTGGGTTGATGTGTAACTTTGTAATAATATCTATGTGGCAGTAGTTGTCTAGTTTAGTTGTTTAGCCTCACTTCTATCTGTTTAAATGGTGTGGAATGGCCCTGTGTGGTTTTGCTATGGGCGTATACAGTCTGTTAATGTCCACTTTTATTGATGTCCCTGTCACTGATCTCACTATGTTAATACAGTAATATTCACAAATGTACTGTGATGCTTTTGCATGAAACTACCACCAAGTATTACACCAATTTATCTGTTAGCCATAGCCAACAAGTGTGTGCCCCCTCCTGTAGTATAGTTGAGTATTTTAACACTGCTCCCTTTATACTCTTTGGCCAAAAATATGCACAATAATCAACTTTATATCTATTAAGTTAAAACTGAATTACAGTTTGCAGCTGTTGTCCAAGCGTATTCCTCACTTTTGAATGAATTCCAGAGTTAATTTTGGACGTCACGCCACTGCTAACACCAACGAGCATGCTAACAGCGCACCAGAATTACTTCCTGGTTTGCCACAGATAAAAAACATGTTATAATTAAATGCAGACAGCACACAGTGGTCTCATTTTGACCTTAAGAGTTGCTTTTACAATACATGATAACAGGCGCAACACAAATTTTACTTCATAACATGAAAAATCTGGTACAGGCCCTGTAATTTCAAATTCACTGTCTATATTGTTAATATGTGGGAAGCTCAAAACCCATTTTCTACAATTAGAGACGCTAATCTTATGACATAACACATGCCCCGGCAATGCTAGTTTATTCTGGGTAATCTCAAAGTGTCTAGTCCAAGTCAGTGAACCCACGCCTCTGTAGGTGTAGGTGCGAGTGCTGGCATCATTCCCTCTGCCACTATCACGTGTACAATCCTCTTTACCAATTACCCAAGGAAGAACAGATCCAAATTTTACAATAGTTCCAAAAACGGCGCACTCACTACGTTTACGTGCTCACCAGGAAAGCTGAGTGACTGGCCTACTAAAAGGATTTTCAAAAACCCAGCAACTACAACTGAGGTGTTTTGATCTAAATTCCCAGACTGCATAAAGACATCCGGAGAACTCTTGTATCTCTTGTATCCCACTGCACGTAACAGCGCAGTCCAGTCACGCTAAGAGCAGGCTAGGAGAGGCATTCAACTGCACGGGGTAAGAAATGACCAGGGAAATATTAGACATGTGTCTGGATATGTACTCACTCTTTAACTCAGCAGCGATGACAAAGGACAGTCCCATCTTGGACTAGCTTGTGTTGTTTCGTTGTTTTGATCCATGCTACGTTAAAGTGAAAGTAAAAACTACAGCAGCTCCAATGCGTTTATTTATGTTGCAGAGGTTGAAAAATTTTGAGCTATGCAGTTCATATTTGTCAGAAAATCAAATGCTCAACGTAAACGAGTTGTTCCTTATCTAAGTTTACCAAAGATATTAATCTACGGTAGCCGTTTTTATTAGCATGCTAAATTACTAGACTCCCCTGAACGTCTCTTAGCCCCCAGTCTGCACTCCAAGCTCTCTGTACATGTAAACGTAGTGAGTGACTGAATTTAAAATATATATATATAAAATGCTATCTTTGTCAGTACACACTCAGACTCCAGAAGAGGCATTTTTGTACAAACTCCAGGCCCATACCAGAGCTAAACCCTGTCCATCTTTTAGACACGGAACAGATGAGACAGAATCCTGACTTAACAAAACCAGCGTCGAGACGAGACGAGTCTGTAACAATGCCATGTCTGTCAATCATTCCCACTACATTTTGCTCTTAGTCGACTCCACTGCAGCGCTCAGGGTTGCCAAATTCTCAAAGACCGAGGAAGCAACATGATGTACGAGCATGAGCCAGCGAATCAATCCATGTATGCCCCTCCCTCTAACCCTTTTTTCATGGCTGGCCTCACCGCAATACCTCAACCTTACCCCTTCCCCCATGCCTTGCCCCTGTAGTCAGAACAAAACTACATCTTTAGATTTTTATTTTGGTTTATCTTTGGTTATTTTTTGCTATCCCTTGCTTTCTTTCCCTTTCAGAAAGTGATGCACACTCGCAAAAGACATTCTGAGCTGTACCATGAGCTCAACCACTCGTCCAAGTTCCACACCATAGACAGGTATAGCAGGGACCCAGCCATGTCCACTTTTAAGGTAAGAATAAATGACTAAAGTGAGGAGAAGAAGCACTTAACCATTACTGCACCTACTTCAGTTTCCCTCTAAAGTTAGCACAAAGTTTGCAGTAGGTTACGTATCTAATAATCTGTAGTTAGCACTTGCTCATGTGTGTGTTTTTGTTGCACTGTTCATTTCTATATATGTCATATGTTTAAGCCATTCAAACATTGTTGCTTTATGTGTACCATACCAAAATGTGTGACCATAATGTGTGTGTCTTAATGGTTCTTCCAAGATTTTATGAGAAGTTTTAACACAAGGGAGTGGAATTTGAAGTAAAAAAATAAAAAAATAAAAAAATAGAACAGACTTTGAGATGTATATATCAGAAATCAAAATTATTTTCCTTAATTCCAAAAATAATTTCTTATTGCAAATTCAGAGATACTGTATACTGTACTGTCTGGACATAAAATTTAGTTCAAATCACATCGAATTTGGCTCAAGCAACTGTAATGCCAATCCCAAAGGAACTAAAGTATGTTGTATAGTAAAAGAAAAATTCAGTTGTGTCAACTGGACAAAAAGTTATTTGAGTAAAGATGTTTTCCAAGCCACTTCTTCAGTTCTAATGGTGGACACTGCCTTATATGTAATGTGGTCTACTCCATTCAGTGTAGTGAAGACTGCAGTGAGCGTTACATTGAAGAAACTAAACAGCCACTCCATAAGAGAATGTACCAACACCGTCACAAGAGCAGCTCAGGACCCCAGTCTGCTGTACATCTCCATCTCAAAGACACTAACCACTCCTTTGAAGATAGTGAGGTACAGCTCTTAGCCAAAGAAAAGAAATGGTTTGAGAGGAGAGTTAAAGAAGCCATTTTTGTTAGGAAAGACGATTCATCTTTGTACAAGAATGGGGGCCTTAGACATTATCTATCTCCTATTTATAACTCCATCCTCAGAACTAAATCAAAACAAGGAAAACAATAGCGCTAGCCAGTATGCTAATAGGTGTGAGAGCACCCATTAAGGGCCTGAATGATTATGTAAAATATGACTCAGACACAGTTCACTCTTAGTTCAATAGACCTAGCCATCAAACAGAAACTGTAAACAAACAGGTGTGTTAGTTTCAGTGTAGTTAACTCCTCCCTTCAGACAGTTGCAGGCAGTGTCCACCAGAAATCTGACCAGAACTGAAGAACTGAACACGGCACCAGCTGCGACATGTCTTCACTTAACTTTTTGTCCAGTTGACACAATTGCATTTTTCTTTTACTATGGATCATACCTAGACGACTGAGGGATTACACAGACTGCGTAACCTGTAACTTTTTGCAACTATTAAAAACCAGTCATCCATAGCCTTGTATATGTAAATACTTTAAATCTCTTGTCCCTAACACGAACAAAACATGTCACAAATCTGCAGAAAAAGTTAGCAAATGCAGTAGCTACTTACCAGTTACCAAGCAAATTATGAACCGCAAGGAGATGCCAAAATCATGGAAAACTGTTTGCCTCCCGCACATCTGTCCTTGTCTCTAAATGTCTGATTTCAAATGTTCAAAGCTTGTATGTGTTTGTATGTGCGACTGAGGACCTTTTTTTTTTATTAATAATCCATCATCCGCCGACAGAACAGGCTCTTTGACCTTCAGCCACATGGAAAAACTCACATTTACTTTTCTCTTCATCTGTGGAGCTTAGCGAGTGCGGCGGCCATGATGGTTTGTGCGGCCTTGATAGCAATTCTTTCCATGGCATCAGCGGCGTGCAGTTTCACATGTAATTTTGATCGCCGTGGAGAGGCAGACTGAGAGGCGGACTGAATCTCTCATGTTCCCCCATTCCATTCACTCGCCAATACGCTGCCATCTCCCAAGCCTGAGCCTAAATTATTTTTATTTTTCGAAGATTTTAATTAGAAAAGAAAATATTACACAGGGAATGAGCAGGGCTATTATTTTAGTTTGATGAAAACTTATACTTAAAAAAGCACTGATGTATTTTGTGTTACGGTTAGACGCCTCATGAGTCTATAAGCAGTATTGGCGTAATCCATTTCAAATTGAAAGGCATTTACTTTACAAAACGTCTGAGAGAAAGTGGAGGTTTTCAAAAACATTTATTTATATTTGTCATGATGATTGACTATTTTTTTTATTATGTTTTAACTTTATCTAGCATTTAACTAGCATTTTAGACTCCACCACTGCAAATTATACCACCAAGCAGTATTTTCAATCGTCAGGTTTTATGTCAGATGCCCTGCCGTGATCTTCTCTTGACTTTTAATATCAATATAAACGGCTTAGATTGTTGTCCCAGGAAGTCTATGACACTGATTTGGAATGTTTCGTCAGATACCTGTGCTCTTGCAGCTATAGACTGTATATACGTAGCTAACCCGCTAGCCGCCGTGTTCCAAATAGGAAGTGATCATGGACGCGCTTCCGGCTCCATCGACTCTGGCTACAATTCACTTTACATTGAAAAACTGTCACCCCTGTCTCTGTAACTGCTGCAGTGAGCCTCGTCATTTTGTTTTTAAAATGTTAATATCAACCCGCTCTACATGATCCTGGTATTTTAATTTCACTATTGTGTCCGTAAATCAAGTTGAACATTAATTATAGACGAATCAGGTGCCTTTTTCCCCCTTTTGACTGGAGCCGAACACTGTGGGTGACGTCACACTCCCTTAGTCCACTTCTTTATACAGTCTGTGGTTGCAGCCACCCATTCAGCGTATTGTGATTGTAATTAGCCTTTATTTACAATACATTTACAATGTAATTTCAAAATTACAAATCACAGTAAACCTCTGGCTCCTCCCACACACCATTACACTGCAAATTCATCGCAATTACACTATACCAAATCTGAAATTGTAGTATGCCACTTTTGTAAATTTAGATTTTTACCATTCTGAAAATCACACATTTAAACGAATTAAAACAAATCATTACATAAGTCGTATTTCCCGAAGCTTCACAGAGCACATCCGAAGTCATTGTGTTGGATGTGAGTAGGCGGCTCACTTAGCTGTGAATAATGGCGGGGATAATGCTCTCAGTGTCAGGCCTTTGACAGAAACCGGTTGAAGTTCAAGTCGGTTCTTGTCAACATGTCTGGAGTCACCCTCACAGACGAGCTGCTGCCGCTGCTGACTCTACACTCATTATGGAGATGAGACGGCTATATTTGCTCTGCACTGCCAGCCATCACAGCCCAAATGTGTTTGTCTGCCTGTTCCTCGGAGAGCGCTTGTGCAGGTTATGTTTGAATGTCACACACTACATCACGCCTTTAAGTCCACAATGTGTGCAGGGGACCGGAACTGCATCAGTAATGGCATAATTGTTTCATAATTACTCAATTAATGTGTTCTTTGCCTTATGACAGACATTGACAGGGAGTTCAACACCGGCTTTGATTTATAATAGAACTTAATTTCAGGAGTGAATGACGTTTAATGGAGAGTTAACAATGAAGGGAACACACGCTTTATATCTTCAATCCCGGGAGTTTATTTCAATGGGAAAATCAGCTAAATAGACAATCGCTATCAATTATACTAAAACAATGATATTTAAACTGATTATAAATGATATATTTTAAACTCATTATAAGTACGATTTATCCGCTTTATGACCCTTTACTGGTGACTTAAATAACCCCTCATCCCTCCCTCGTCCCTCATTATGGATTGATGTAATCGTTACATGGATTTATGCAGCAAACTGTCTTCAAACCATAGACTGTGTAAAGAAGTGGACTAAGTGAGTGTGACATCACCCACAGCGTTCGGCTCCAGTCAAACGAAGCTCATCGAGGCCAGAGCAGTTATAGGGGCGAATTTGGAGCCGATTTCCGTATTTGGAGTTCCGACCGTGAGTATTATAGCAACCAAAGAGCCAATCTAGAGCGAGGCTACTGAAGTTAACGCCCCTTCCCGCTCGCACCACTGATTTGGCAGGGAGTGGGCGCTTAGCAACACTGTCAATCAAACCTGTTGCTAGGCCGGAGCGACCTCGGGGAAAGAAGGCACCTGATTTGTCTGTTATTAATGTTCATATGTTGATTTACGGACACAGCGGCGAAATTAAGACCCCAGGATCATGTAGAGCGGGTTAATAAAAACATTTTAATATCAAAATGAGAAGCCTGACAGCAGCAGTTGCGGAGACAGGGGCCACAGTTTCTCAATACAAAGCGGAGCCAGAGTCGATGGAGCTGGAAGCGCGCCCATGCTCACTTTCTATTGGGAATGCAGCAGCTAGCAGGTTAGCTCTGTCCATTTATATATACAGTCTATGCTTCAAACTCGGCGTGACAGAATAAAGAAAATTGGTCAGTTTGACTTGGGGAAAAAGTGGCTAGACAAACGGGTCAGAGCATCTCTAAAACAGCAACTCATTTTTCAGTATCTAAAAGAAATGGATCCAAGCAACAACAACAACAGGTCATGTACAAGGTGAGGAGCTAGTTCAAAAGTGAAATCCAGATCTGACAGTTGCTCCGTGTGATGCTATTGTTTTGCCGGCTTGAGTAAATGCGATCCATAAGCGTTCTTAGAGCTCAGGAACTTGTATTATAACTTATTTAACTTGTTTTATAACTATCAGACAACGTTCTAACTTCAATTTTAACCCCCTCATAACTCCTTCTAACCAGAGTTAAACTTGCAGGTTCCCCCTCCTCCTCCTCCGAGGCACAACACCGAGCCATCACTAGTGCGCAGAACATCTCTTGTTTACAAAGAGAGTCAACGTAAGACAACAACAATCTGTCAAATAGTCCCCCTAGTGGTGTGGTGGAGTACTGCTTAGATGTTCATTGTGCTTGAGCTAGTTCCTCATCCATCCATCAGCATTTATACAGTAGCCATATTCTGGTTTTAGTGACTGGAACCTCCATAATAAGGTTTCAATGCTGCAATGCGGTTATTTTATAGAAGCACAAAATTAAACTTTATTTGACTTTTGGGGATGTGTTTTACAACAGTAGCAACCATGCGTGAGGTGACTGTCTAAACCACTGTCCATTTTAGAGCCTGAATTAAACCTTATGACCTAAATGCCACAACTGGAACTAAATCAATTCATAAAAACAATACGCTAAACACTTCATAAACTTTAAATGTGTACTGGCACTAAAAAGGACAAACATGGTCAAATTCGGGGTCTACTTTTGTCACTGGTCTAAAAGGACGTTGTGCATTATATATTGTGTTGTGTAAAAAGAGTGGATATCAGAATTACTATGAAATATTTTATGCATTTGGGCATTTTGGAGGTATGTTTCATTTGCCTTTCCATTTCTCATGTACATCCGAAAGTTGGCGGTTCGAATCCCGCTCTCGACATAAACATCATTGGTCGTTGTGTCCTCAGGCAAGACACTTAACCCACCTAGTGTCTGCGTACACTGGTGTGTGAATGTGTGAACGGGTGAGTGGTTCCTTGATGTAAAGCGCTTTGAGTGACTTGAAGGTGGAAAAGCGCTGGATAAAAACGTGACCATTTACCATTTATTCATGCCTTTCATATTCCTTTCTGAATTATGAAAAATTACGATTGTTACCGTAGCGATTAACAATTCAAACAAATTCTTTTGCATGAAAAAAGAAAAAAAAAAACGTCCTCAAAAAGTTGCATGTAACAGGAAGCTGAAACATGACTAGGTGCCAAACTTTTGAGGTACTCTTAATCGTTCAAAATTTGGAATATTTTCGCAAATTTTGCGTCGCTCTAAAACGCACGGTTCGTTCAAAAGCTGGACAGGTTTGCACAACAACAGGAACAGGAGGAGCAAAGTCAATGTGTTTACCACCAAGCTGAAAAATGTGTTTACCTTTGTCCAATTAGAGAGTGTTTTCTGCTCGCAAACTATAGCTTCTTGATTGTGTCTACAGATTAGTGTGATTAAGGTCTGGAATGTGGATTTACAGAATTAATTACAGAATGCCTGGCTTCACTTTTGGTCCCTTCTGTTGCAAATATACAAAGATAAGCTGAAGTTCTGTTCTGCATATTGCGTGTTTGTTTTCGTGAGACAAGAAAAGTAAATGTTATACTGAATTTATGTGTCATTCTGAAAGATGGAAGATTAGTACAGAAACAAATAAAATGAACGCAAATAGGCAAGGCAAATTTATTTATATAGCACAATTCGTACACAGAGTAATTCAAATTGCTTTACGGAATAAAAAAACATTAAAATCGTACACAGAGTAATTCAAATTGCTTTACGGAATAAAAAAGACATTAAAATCACAATACAAAGAAATTAGAACATAAATAATCATCGTAAAGTTAACATTAAAAGAGGAGAGTGCAGAATAAAAACCTTTCAGTCATACGCACAGCTAAACAGAACCGTTTGAGCCTCTATTTAAACATTGTCAAAGTAGAGGCCTGTCTCATCTTCAGGAAGAATGTTCCAAGTTTTAGCTGCATAAAACTGAAACACTGATTCCCCATGTTTAGTCCTGACTCTGGGCACCAGCTGGAAATAGATTTAATAAGACTTGTTGTTTAGAATATTGGTAAAACATTTAGCACCGCTGGTATGTAGCAGTACCAGACAAGCATGAAATCCCCTGATATAAGCTATGGGTTCTATGGTAGAGTGTAAATACATATTCTTGAGCCAATCATCAGTGTATGCATGACCTTTCAAATCTATAACAGGTAAACACACATAAAGGTCAGTCATATGCATAAGAAAGGTCAATTTTGCTTTATAAGTTGTGCTTATTTTAAGTTAAAGGTCCTATATTACGCAAAATTGACAGCCATGTTATAATGTCGTTATCTCGTCAAAAAACATATCTGGAGTTTTGTTTTGTTTCATTCACACATGTTTGAGTAACCCTTTATTATTAGCCTGTCTACATCTCCGAAGCGGAAAACGCTCGGTTACACCTTATGACGTCATGAAGCGGTAGTTAAAAGCTAGTTAACAGCTCCTTTTACCGTTCGTTCAGTAGAGATCGGAAATTCCAGGGCTGAAATTATCCAAATGATTCTAGTGAAGGTGTGTGGAGTTTAACAACACCTGTATTACCACATGACATCACAGGTGCAACGGGGTGTGTGGAGTTTAACAACACCTGTATTACCACATGACATCACAAGGTGCAACGGAGCGTTTTCAGTTTGAGAGAAGAACTCAACCTAAATATGCAGGGTTTGTGCGTTAAATGTGTGTGAATGAAACAAAACACAACTCCAGGTCTGTTTGTGATGAGGAAACAACGTTATAACATAGATCAGAAAATAGCGTAACATGGGCCCTTTAAGCCCGGTCTATCGAACAGCTAACAGAGCAGTATATATGATAAGAATAGGCTTTACTTTTGAATAATGATGCCGTCGTTTCAGATTGTTGCGAGCCCAGACAGCGATGACATTCTGGTCTGCATCACTGTGGTTGCTAAGTGACTGCTTCCTTGTATCATTATGCATTAGCAATAACTATTTGTATAATGTTGAGATGTAGGGAGCCCTTCTCGCCCTCAACCACAGTCGAGCCCATCGCCCCCCCGTAGAAAGCAGGGAGTTAACCGTACATACACATTAGCAGTGCCCAGCCATGCAATGCTATACTCCTGGAGTGGATGGCAGGCACGTGCTGGTGGAATACATACATTGTAAATATATACTGTGGGAGGGCGCATAATGGTCTGCCTGATGCATTTTTAGCTCTCAAATGTGAAATATATTTTTTCCATAGAAAGTCTGCAGCGTTGTGGTTAAATGAAGCGTGCCCGGCCTCTCTCTGCAGATACGGAGACTGCGGTTGGGAAGACAAATACTGGAATTATGTCCTTCGACTCGTGCTAAATCAGTGCAAGAACAGTGAGCTCGTCATAAAAAATGCATTTCCAATTTAAACTATACGTCTGTTGTGTAATTGTGTTGGGCGGCGTATGGTAATGTGCACTGGGTAAGCGTTGTTTTCAGCGAGGAGCATAGAACGGCTCACCTGAGTTTGTTTGGAAGCCAATACATAACTGGTTTGCATTTGGACTATAGAGAAGGGGACAAGTGTCAATGGGAAAAGAGCTGGATGGATCTTATAGGCGAAGGAAGCAGAGAAACTACATAAACGTATAAAAGCTTTAGTATTCAAGCTCAAGCGAGAGAGAACAGAGCCAGGATGTTTTGACTGTCATTTGAGTATATTGAGTATTGAGTCTATTCTTAATCACAGGCAATGAATCTAGAAATTGCAATAATAAAAAAATAAAAATTATAATAAATACATTTAATAAAATAAAATAAAATAAAATAAATCTATAAATTGCAATAATAAAAAAATAAAAATTATAATAAATAAATTTAATAAAATAAAATAAAAATAATATTAATAATAATAATAACAATAATAATAACAATAACAATAACAATAATAATAATAATAATAATACAATGAAAAAATACAGGTGCACATTTGTGAGATTAAATTTTGCACAAAACTTTTTCTTGCGGAAACTTAAAGCAGATCTTTTGTGCTTGTGTCTGCTATATAGTTATAATTCATGACACTTGTGGATCATTATGTTATCATTTGCACATTTTAAATTGTAATTTCATCTAAAATGACTTAATGAAGGAAACCAGTCCGCTGACTTCTGCGTTAGAAAACTGCGGTGTCCAATGGGAGCTGACGTCGCCGTAAACGTCATCACAACAAAGAGTCGGCAGCTCTGATGGACAGCTGTAGATCACACTAGCGAGTCACAGATTTTTTTTATTTTTACCAAAATAACTACCTACGTGTAAGAAATTAAGATAAAATTGGAGAACAAAGTACGTCACAGTGGGCGTGTGTTGGTGGCGGTGAAAACGGGCATTGATCGTCAAAATGGCGTCTTGAAAATAAGTGTTTATAAATTGCTCAAACATGCACAAATCACTCCAAAAACAACTTCGGGTGAGTAAATGGTGACGTGATTAAAAGCTCTGAAAAGTCCATTTTGCAGAATACGTCTGCTTTAACTCTACTTTTGAGCTCGCCAAGCACTACTGATAATTAATCTTGAATAGACACTGTTTCTGTCTGGAGATCCTAATAATACAATATAGTAAATGTTATAGTATAAACATAAGTCAAGCTCCCATCAGCCGCTCCTCAAAACAGAATCATTTCATATGCCATAAGTGGATGATACTTGTACCTACTTCACCCACTTAAGAGAAATTTAGCCGAGGTAATGTGTCTGCTTTGAGCCTGTCGTGTAAAATGAAGTTGTATCATTTGAAATGACAAAGAGCTCTTTTTTGTTGATTCAGTGCGGGCAATTTGCCTTAACACTCGCTAACCCCTCAGGCCCTGATAGTCAATTTGCTGGCATTAAGCTAAGGGGCTTCAATTTCACATCCCAGCAATAATGCAAATTCTAGCCTCTTCTCTCCGCGTCATATCTCATTCACACCCTCTATTTGTCCTCGCGGCTTGACATTTTCCCTCACGCTGTCTCACTTATATTCCCATTTTCTAAACTCACTGCAGAGCCCACAGTGCCACGTTCAGGGCATTAATTGAATAATTAATTCCTCTCATTAGCTTATTTTTAATTATTTTCCAGTCCCCGTCTTTTGACAAACTCATGAGTTATTTTTGTCCCTTCTACATAAATTGCCCGTGAAGCTAACTGCGTTTAGCTTTCGCCGGCAGTCTGGGTCTTCTAATGAGCTGATGGTGAACACAAGCGGAACACCAGCCCCGCTCTGGCGTAGTGCTGCACAAGCTACAATACTCATTTAGCTCATTTAGCTCTCTTGGACCAATTAAAGTGAGGGGAAAAGGGCTGGTTAGAACTATGTTAGCGCTGGCCTCAGAATGCACAGGGCCACACAGCAGTGCAACAAGCCGGCTCCTCTGATTGCTCTTTTGTTTTCTGTGTGTTGCACTAATGGAATTTATTTGGCCTACATTCTCTCAAGCTGTCTATTTGATGGGCCCTTATTAGTTGTGACACTGATTTGTGGGGGAGCTCAGGGCTAAACGGGGCTGAAGACCATGCCCAGTCCATCCAGTTTGTTGAGCTCCTACATAAATGATGCAAGCCTCTCGCGCCTTCTGACACAAACGCTTGGATTGGATGACACATTTCTGTCAGCTGTGAGCCACGTTCTGTGTGTTTGTACAGAACATTTCTTAGTCATGGGAATCTGAAGAAACATTGGCTTTGTTTCTCAACTGCTGAGACATCGAGACTATATACTTGCGCTTTTCAGATTTAGCAAAAACAATGATTTACTAAATGGCGCTAAAGATTGAGGATACAATGCTTAAACTTGAAAGAAATTGGGTATCTATTTAAAGCAGACCTATTGTGCTTGTGCCTCGTAATATTCATCTAAAACGACTTAATAAAACAAACAAGTCCACTAACTTCCACGTTAGGAAACTGTGGTGCCCAATGGGAGTCACCGTAAACGCCATCACAACAAAGTGACTGACAGCTCCAGATCACACTAGCAGCAGCAGATTCACCGTAAACGCCATCACAACAAAGTGACTGACAGCTGCAGATCACACTAGCGAGCAGCATATTTTTGCTTTCATTTGTACCAAAATGACTACGCAGCGCCACCGAATCCTACGCGCATCACTGATTAAGAAAATAAAATTAGAATTGGTGTATATCGGTGGTGGCGAAAAAGGACTGAACGGCAACATGGCGCCTTGAAAATAAGCAGTTAAAGATTGCTCAAACATGCACGAATCACTCCAAAAACAACTTCGGATGAGTAAATTGTGTGGGGAAACAACTATAACGTGGTTAAAAGTTCTGAAAAGTCCATTTTGCGTAACAGGTCTGCTTTAAGAGGTAAATGCTCTATTCATTGAACCACCTATCACATCTTACAATGCGACGCTATAGCTAACATCTTCATCATTATCTCACTATAGTATCCTGATCGCTAAACAGACCCAGCTTCTTAGCACAAAGTCAATGACGAACTCACTGGTGACACATAATCGTTTTAGATTGGGCTAAACACAGCGATGCCGTCTATTTCTTCACCTCATAAATGATGCATGAGCTGAGTTTTATCCACTTAAAAACAAAATTTGTGCAGAGAAGGAAAGGCAATAAACATGTAATATTCCGGTTTAATGATGCAAAGCTTATGAGTGAAGTTCTGGTATCCACTCTGTATCTCCACCTCATTGTATAGTCTGATGCTTCCATCCGCTGACCCTCTTCTAAGTTCACGTCATAATTTTACCTTCTAATCCATTGACTTTTTGGTTTGTTTTTCTCTTTATTTTCCCTTTTCGTGGCTGACTGGGCCTCATGTTGCATGCTCCTTGTCATGTCCCAGTTTGAAAGTAGCAAGACAGTCGGCAGAACCCCGGGCGTCCATTTCAACGAAGGTAAACTGAACCACGCTTTCCCAGCATGCACCTGTCCTCCCCCATCATCTCCCCAAAGATAGCCTGTCACGTCTGCTCGCCCACACGCGCACACACACTCGTAATTTGGTTTTTGCCCTGCTTTTCCAAAATGTCGGCAGCCGTGAGTGGCACGCGGAACACGGTTTGGAGGCTCAACATGGCAGGGATGTTTGTGTTTGCTTGGTGTTCCTTCACATTGGAAACCTACAAGCCCTCCCCTATTCTTCCCCGTGGCGCTTCTGACACTTACCCTTTTTGGATTGGGTGACACATTTCTATTGCCGCTTGGCTCCATTCAGGGATTATGGGGGATGTATTTTTTGTTTACTATTTTTAAAGCTCTATGAATTAAACAGACGGACTTGCGTAGACCTGCATCTAAGGGAGCTGTTTACTGATATAGATATGTAGAGCCTTAATCGAGGATAGATTTGAGGATTTCACTGTTAAAGATCCGCTTTATGGAGCTTTTCTTGTGAAGGGTCAGCCATCTTGTTGTCTCTATGGAGATGTTATTGCTTAACCTGGAATGTTCCACCTCTTAGGGCTTAAAAACATCATTGATTTAACCACCAGAATGTTCGAAAATCCAACAGTCAAACAGACATTGGTCAGTAACAGACAGACAGAACCAATATTCATAGAAAACAAGCAAATGGGGAACTGTTCCAGAGCGCCCCCTGTCCTTAGATTCTCCTTCACTACAAGGGAAAACTCAAAAAACTCAGTGGGAAAAAGAGAGACTTCAAGAAGAACCACAGTGAAGGAGTGAAGGAGAGATCGAATGGACTAAATTAAGACTGAACCAGGACTGAACAAGGACTGAACCAGGACTAAACCAGGACTAAACCAGGATGGAACAAGGACTAAGCCAGGACTAAACCAGGACGGAACAAGGACTAAATCAGGACTAAACCAGGACAGGCAGACTACAGATGTGTCCAGGACTAACCCGCACCCATTTGCAGATAAAGTTCAAATCTGTAGGGCCAGAGTTCACTCAAGACTAAGGGACATGGGGGGTCATTCACGATAGGGCAGGGGTCATCCAGCCAGGTGAGGGACGGGGAGGATCCAGGTCCACAGAACAAGATCAGGGTATGTTTATAGCCACAGTACGACATTAAACTTCTTCTTCATAGAGACAAGCAGGTCAAGTTGGTCAGATC
Organism: Periophthalmodon schlosseri; assembly: GCA_000787095.1. Classification (NCBI taxonomy): domain Eukaryota; kingdom Metazoa; phylum Chordata; class Actinopteri; order Gobiiformes; family Gobiidae; genus Periophthalmodon; species Periophthalmodon schlosseri. Next base: position 14,298 of record KN486751.1, on the reverse strand, counting down.
TAACTCATGTTTTTTTGAAGGTATTGTATAGCAATAAAAAAAATAAAAAAAAACACCTGTAATAGCTGAATGCCGTTTTGTGGAACACTCCAGGCAAAGCGATAACTGCTCTACAGCGACAAGCAGGTGGCAGACCCTTTACCAGTAAAGTAACATACTGCTCTTATGCAATGTTCTTGCCACTGGAGTTAGTATCTTTGGCCGTGCTGAAATCCATCCAACTTAAGTGCTACCATGCTGCTAAGACTGCTAATTATACCAACCATACAAGAAACAGAGGTCCACTGATGAAATTCATATACCTTTCTATAATATATAGTCTTTACGTGAGAAAATTTAAATATCCAAACACAGAACACAAGTTTTTCACACACATGTTCCAGCCAAATACAAGACGTCCCACTGTTACGTTTTGTGTATCCTCTGTGAATATGTCTTTATATTAGGGTTAGTGAATTATAGGGTCATGGATGAAGAAATTAAATTACGTGCCAGAACTTCTTAAAATATAGTGTTTAAATGTTACTATGTAGATAAACACAAATCTGAAAAGTTGAGAGAGATGACTCATTTCCATCTATGGCCAGAAGCAGTTTATGAGTTTGCTCCAATATCGTGCATCCCAAAACAGAAACAATGTAGGCAGGGACGCTTGTATACAATTGTCAAATCAGATTAGTTCTATTTCTGTGTGATTTTTGGAGGAAAAAAAAACTTGCACATTTGGGCGATTGTTATGGCTTGGGATTACACCTCCATCTTCACTCCTCCTCTCATGCCTTTTGTGCAGTTTCTTTACCATCTCCCTCCTTTGCGTTGCTCCCGTCCTAAACTCATCCACTGCGTACAATCGTCGTCTTGTGTGTGGGACTGATTAGTGTGTGAATGCAGATTGTTTTACAGTAGGAACTGGAGAGATTAATACTGAGGATAGACGGAGGTGAGTGTGCTCTGTAAAACCAGATGCCTTATAAAAATGCCATTGAGACATTCAATAATAAACAATGGGGAAATGCAATGTTTATGGAATGTTTTTAAATCTAAAAAAAAAATAATAAATTGTTACGTTTCCAAATTTGCTCAATTAAACCAAGTACTTGCGCTATATAAAAAAAAAAAAACAATTTGAATTTTATGTTGATCAAATGCTAATGGTACGTATGCTAATCTTAAAGGGACTGCGGACATGGTGATTTATTTATGCTATAATTTGGTGTTTTGGTTCTCAAGACGATTATCCAATCAGAAAGCTTAATGAGCCTCACATGAGTCTCTCATGTGGGTTGCCAGATCCAATGCTGGAGTTGGTTCGAACATAAAAGGACTCTCTCTGATCTGAATCCTCACTACCTAAACCCCAGCCAATCATTAATCAGCGCCTCTGCTGCTGCTCTGTGCTGTCTGAGAAATACTGAAAATGAGGCAAACAAGTATGTATCCACTATATGGTGGTTTAGGATCTGGCAACCCAGGTTCACATGTGATTGTAGTACCTTTTTGAAGTGCTGGTCACATACAGTTCCTTTAAATTCATGCAAGGTTCCTTCAGAGAAAGCATTAGTGTACCTGTAGTTGGCTCAGTTTAAGAACTGAAATCCCTTCATTCATGGATAACTACAGTTTAAAAAGCTAACTGAGGTGTGGTTGAAGCCATATCCCCATTAAATTATGATAAACCTCATCATTGGTAATAATTTGTACAATAAGACTTCTAAAATGACAAGTGATTCTCCTGGTTGAGCTGTAGCGTTTTCCAGCGCACACTTAAGCCCACAGCTGCCTGCTCACCTGCCGAAGGTGTGGAAGCGACGCCATTGTTTTCAGGGCAGAGTTGTCAGTGACTGTGATCCCTCCTTTTGTTTCTCTTCTTTCCCTCTCCCTCTCTCTATCTGTCTGTCCCTCTCGTCACCACTACTCCTTGTCCTCCTCTCCCCTCCCATTTCATCACACAGAGCAAAAAGCGATGGAGCATTTCTTCTGCCAGCGGTGAAAAGAACTCATTGAGTGTAAGTAGAGGAAGCAAGGGAAGAAGGGAGGAGAGGAGGAGAGAAGGAGAGAGGGATGCGACTTAGGCTCGGGGGCATGGCAGAATGGTTGTCTAGTCTGGAGATGGAGGGAAAAGCAAACGGATCGGCGCACGGTAGCAGCACAATCGCGTTAGCCCGAGTCTCACAGGGCTAAAGTTGGGGTTTTACGGCAGCATTACGCTCGACTCCTGCTCCACGAAATGTTCCTTTGCCAGCGTTTAGCATGCAAATTGGTTCCCAGATTATGCCTTTTGTATTCATTTTGCCCAACTGTCAGACGGTGACGCAGGCAGAATGATAATCAGAGACGATATTGCCCCACAGGAGACAGTCAACACAAAGCTAAGTGTCGACGGGGAGAGGGACTCAATGCAGCTTTTGATCAATGCATCATATCTGTGTCAAAGGGAGCGAATATAGAGTGAATTATATAAGTACTTAAAGGGCCCGTATTACGCTATTTTCTGATCTGTGTTATAATGTTGTTTCCTCGTCGCAAACAGACCTGGAGTTGCGTTTCGTTTCATTCACACACGTTTAAAACACAAACCCTGCGTATTTAGGCTGAGTTCTTCTCTCAAACTGAAAACACAGGAAATACAGGAAGTGCTCCACTGTGTTTTTAAACTCCATTCACCTTCACTAGAATCAGTTGGATGTTTTAAGACTTGGAATTGCCGAGCTCTAAAAGGAGCTGTTAACTTGAAAACTACCGCTTCATGACATCACAAGGTGGAACAGAGCATTTTGAGCTTTGGAGATGTAGACAGACTAATAATGAAGTGTTACTCAGACATGTGTGAATGAAACAAAACACAGCTCCAGGTGTGTTTACATACAGCATTGTAACATGGCTAAAAGCTCACAAGAGTCAGTTAGAATTCATGAAGTGAGAATCATGTGGATTTGAATCATGAGGTTTATATCTACAATTATAGATATTCAAGAGTAAATTATGTTTTAAAAGCTACATATAAGTGTACACTACCAGTCCTACATTTGGACACACTTTTTCATGTTTTTTTCTGTTAGTATTTACATTGTAGATTCTCACTGAAGTCATCGAAAGTACGACTGGACATATGTAAACAAAAAAAGGGTGAAATAACGAAATATGTTTTATATTTTAGATTCCTCAAATTAGCCACCCTTTGTTTTAATCACTGTTTTGGACACTCACGTCACACCTGAGAAGTGAAAACCATTTCAGGTGACTTCATCATGAAGCTCAATGAGAGGCAAAGGGTTTGTAGCTTTGTTAAGAGAGCAAAGGGTGGATACTTACACCGAGAATCTAAAATATAAAAGATTTTAGATGTCTTTAACTTTTTTCTTTGCTACATAATTACAGTCATTTTGCTACACAGTCAAGTTTGGACACACCGTCTCATTCAGATTTATTTTTACTACTTTCTACATTTTATATACACACAGAAGCCATCAAATATATGAAGTAAGATATATGGTATTATGTAGTAAAGAAAAAAGGTAAATAATAATATTTTTTATATATTTTATACTCAAGCCACCCTTTGCTTTGTTGAAAAATATTTAGTAGAGTTATGTATTTTTTTTTTCTTTACTACATAATTCCATAGATCTTTCTTCATATATTTGATGTCTTCCATATGTATAAAATGTAGTGAGTAGTAAACATAAAGAAAAAAAAAACATTGAACGAGAGCGTGTGTCCAAACTTTCGACTGGTACTGTATATTTGATGTCATCAGTATCTACAATGTAAAAAGTAGTACACATGAAGAAAAAACAACAGCACTGAACCTTTGGCTGTCAGTCTGTCACGTTACATTGTTTAGACGTTTTAAGCTGAACGGCACAGATACGAACGGGAAAGTGTGAGGATGTGGACTTTGGGGAGCGACTTTGATAAAGCCAGGCTCTGATGTCTCTGCTTTTAAGCCGTGTTCCTCTTTTGCACAAAACCAGAGAGACCCAGAACGAACGCTGGATCAGATCACTTTTCTTTTTCGGTTATTGTTGGGTTTGATAGGAGAGTTTAAAGAATACATTATGCATTGTACTGAAAATGGGCCCGCTCAGGTGAAATAATGTGGCTTTTTGCATTCCAAACATGTTTTAATGTGTAGTTTGAATCGTTGGTGTGATGGAGTCCACCTGTGGGGTCTCCCTGTATTTGTGCAGTCATTATCTCTGAGAAAATGGAGTGATTTGAATAATGGCATTTTTAGTGAGTTCCCCACATGTATTTACATGCTTGGTGGGTCCATCTGCAGGCCTCATACCGAGATCACAGCCTGGGGAACTCAAAATCAAACATTTTAAATGCATTTGTGAAGAGAAAATATACAGTCAGTTTTATACAAGACAATTATGCAGCTTGAATTCTCAATATCTGGAGAACATAATTTGAAAATCTATAATTTGAAATGTGCGAAGGGGGCTTTTTCTTGAATATAAATATAAAACCATGTACAAGTCAATAGTTGTATAAGGAGTAGAAGAAAATGTTTCAGTAGCAGGTGTGGAGCAGTTTCACCCAGGCTGCGAGGAGCTAGGGTCATTTCGGAGTTCACTGGTCATAGGTCACAGGTCAAGGGTCATACCAGGAGCACAGATGAGCTGAGCAAAGGTCCAGTCATTACCAGGATATCTTACATCTGCTGAAGTATCCACAAGGGACAGCCAGAGAAGGCTTCAGAGGATTTCTGTTTTCAAAGATGTTGTTTCCTTCATAATGACATATGACACTATGACATAATCTGATCACTACTACACATACGTCAGAAACAAGGGACTCCGATCTGACTGCACACTTTTATTTCATTGAGACAGTTTCAGTGTTTTTATGGAACTGTCAAGTAGTATTTCTGACTATTCTAATAAGCACATAGTGACATCTTTTGATTGTGTTTATGGTGTGTTCCTTCTCCTCCAGGACAAGTCGACCCCAGAGGAACACGGCTCATGGGACAGTTTCAAGACCATGACCCCGGAGTTGACCATTGTGCCTGGGGAGCAGAAGGACCGCATGGAGCTGCACAATAAGAACTGGGACTCCTCCTCCGCCAACACACCGGACTCCTCTGAGGGAGACTTCCAGACTGAAGTTTGACTCTCTCTCTGCCCACGTCTCACGCTCTCGCCCAAACCCAGCCGCACAGAGCCCAGCAGATCTATATATAAGCCCATGAGTGTGTGTGCACTCTCCACAGTGCCCCGTGTCGTCGGATTCCATATTGTGTTGGTTTACTGCTGCAGTGGACAGACGCCACAAGACTGTTCTTCTATATTTTTCACAAAGACTATTGAAAAGAGAGAACAGAGGCTTGGTATGTCTGTGAGTGACAAACATTTTTAATTGAACTAAAGGTATAAAAAAAACTTTATTTCTGAAGAAAAATGTCTTGATTTTATTCTGAAGAAAAAAAAAAGAAAAATATGTTTAAATTGTTTGATGATTTGGAAAAAAAGAATGATATTTCTGCACCATTCTTTTTATATCAATGGGAAAGATCTCATGGAGATTTCTCACTCCTTTAGCTTCATAGGCCCGCTTTAGTTTTTCATTCCTCAGACGGATGACCACAACCTTACGTTTTCCCTGTCTCCTTTGTTCCTGTTCCATCTGAATGGATTGGGATGGAGGGTGTGGAAGCTGCTCAGCGATATGTGCCATCCTCTGTGCTTTACAGGCTCCAGCTCCACTCTCCCATCCATCCATCCACCCGGCCCTGTCATCTCTGTGTCAGCACTGTGTTCCCCTTCTGTGTACTTTTGCGATTTAGTTCAAAATGCCCTCTCTATGCTTTGAAACTTTTGATGAAAAAATCATATGACTGATACAAATGAATCGTGCTGTTTGGTCGAACTGTTCAAGGAGAATGATGAGTTATTTTCAGTTGTGCTTGTGCTGCCTTTCATTTTTATGATACTTTATTTTTTCATGTGCGAGACAAAGTTCCTGTGGAACTTGAATGATGAGGTAGGATGCCTACCGCACATCAATATGAGCTTGCTTTGAGGTAATGTGTGCTGCATGTAATTCTGGTGAAATACTGGTTGGGGAATGAAGGATTGGGATCGTTTTTTTCTTTTGCTAGGAGCCTTTAAACTGCAACATCGAAGTCGATTTCAATCATCAGCTACAAATGCCAGATTCAAGGCAGCCCAAATATAACTTTCCCCAAGCTATGTTTGCATTTGTTAAAAAGCGTTCTTCAAAAACTACAGCGACTGGCCCTTCATATAATTAGATACTGTTTGGTTACCTGAGGGTTTTTGCAAATCAGGGCACAGTTTTGAGCCAACTTCTCCCCAAGCTCCTTTCAGCTTTGTCTGTAACTAAAATATGTCCAAACATTCTGTTTTTCTCCCTGTTTACTTCTCACTTCTTCTCATCTACTGGCACACTCCATCTGAATATCAGCAGCTAAGGCACATGTGTGTTCTCTGGTGTTTCTCTGGGTGCTTCATTACGTTATCATTACTACTACATGGCAGTACATTTAGGTTCTTTTTGATGCTCCTATTCCTTTCTATTACAAGTCCCGGCGCGTCTTAAGGAGGCCTTGTCTTAGGTTAGATACAGACTGATGTATCTTTCCTGTTTGACATTCCAAACTTGTACGAGGTTCATCCTGGAGCTTGAGCACTTCCCCACATTATTACATTAGCGTTCAAGTCTGCACAGCGTGACAAAGCATATATGATGTAGAACAAGATGGAATCAATACAAAGTTTGATGACTTTTTCTGTCTCTTTGGCAGCTTCCAGGACTCCACATTATTGAGAGAATTGAAAGGGGATCATGTGTGTTCAATGTGTAGCCCAGGCCAAATACAGTACAGTGTAATAGTCTGCAGTGAAGTGTGTGAGCAGGCGAACAGTAACACAGCTGTCAAAATGACATGGATTTCTGAAAATTTGAAAAAAAAAGTACACAAAAACATTGAATTCAAATGTAATCATGTAAAACGAATACTGGGATAATAGGAAAAAAAAAAAAATTCAAAATGACATGGATTTCTGAAAATTTGAAAAAAAAAGTACACAAAAACATTGAATTCAAATGTAATCATGTAAAACGAATACTGGGATAATAGAAAAAAAAAACAAAAAACTGATAGTAGTAACACCTGCCAAGGAACTGGACCTGTCTCACAACAATGAACCAACGAGCCCAGTCCAAAAATCCTCCAAAATTATACAAGTACAACACAATTCATATTTTCCCCCTAAAATTTTCCAATATTTAAATACAAATCCTTATTTTGCGACAACACACTAAACTTTTCCACAGTACTGTAAAGTTGGGAAAGGGAATTAAGATAGATTTGCTATTAGAGTGTTTACTTGAGCCATGTATTAAAAGCAGCAAAATGATGAAGATTATGAAGAGGAGGGGGGAGCTTTAAAAACAGTAATTACCGAGGGATGGTGATTTGTCCTGACATTTTCCGATGCAGCCCTCGAACCATCTGTTTAAAGATCCCTAATGTGGTCGTAGCGCAGATGGTGAGCAAAGAGTTCAGCCCCGCTAACCTTTCTGGCTAATCAGCTGATAGGCTCCGCCCTCCGCCCTCTCCGTGGACCAGGTCGGGCTCGGGTTGCCTGTGGCCGGGGTCACTTTTGTCTGACCTTGTACGCCGGAGGGTACGAGGCTGCTCTTAAAGTGAATAAAGACTCTTAATACGTAATAACAACCAACCGGATATAACCCAAGGCCAGTTTGAAACAACTGTCTCATAGTAATTAACAAAGACATTAGCTAAATAGGAAAACAAATTATCATTATTAATACTCTATGATAAATACGCCTTTCTAAAACGCACACATGCTTAGGGTTGTCAAGCGTTTACAGTATTACGAATTGCAAACACTGGGGAGAAGTAAATCGTTAGCTCTTTTTGGGTTCATTATCATTCCACAGATTAAATCCGCAGTTCTAGATTTGGTGGATTATAACGCCTTCGCTAATCAAACAGTAATTTAACTTTAAAACATGTTTTCGTTGTTGTCCAGAGTCCTGTGTTGTGACCCAACAGAGAATGTCCAGTTCAAGGCGATTGGCAGTTGTCAGCTGTCAATCACTGATAAGCACCGCCCCTTTTCCCATACTTCTTTTTATTATTCAAAACGGCGAGCTACTCTACGGATGGAAATTGAGGAAAAAAACGTTATAATTCTGTCTTGTTGTTGATGGGGGCTATTCTGTTCTCAACCGTTTCCCAAAAATATCTTGTCGGACTCCAGTTCCACGCTCTCCTCAAGTCCATTTCTCCGCCTTGGATGCTTAAGTGTTAACCAACCAACCGACTGACACTCCTGTTGATTTGTACCTCCTGTTTCCTCATTATTCTTTTGTTTTTTTCTTTTTATACATAAGATTGTACAAAGTAGTCCTCTAATGTTTTCATAGTGTCTTTTTATATGAAAATAAATTTATAAATTCATTTGATTGGCCTGTATTGTATGTGTATTATGTGTTTTTTCAAGGGCGCATGGAAGAGGACACAAGGTTGGGTGCGGATTTGCTGTTTAGTCTCTGTCTAATATCGTTGAGTATTTGGCATGACAAAGTGTGTGTTACCCGCGAGCGCTGGAGCTCAACTGTGACCAATCGGGCTGCAGTGATTTTCCTAAAGAGGACAGGGGGAAGTTTGGGGTTTTGGAGTCGTGTTTATGGAAAGTGCACTACACTCAAAGGGATTATAGGGCGGATCAGCACATATGGCTCAACAGTTTTCAACTACCCAATACTGAATACGAAGGGACACGGTTGGATTGAATACGATTATCTACACAGCAAAGTAAATACAAAAAATAATAAGATAACATTTGAGAGTCTGACCATTTCCACCAAGATCCTACCAAAGAAAAGTGAAGGGCGGCTTGCAGCACCGAAGATAAACGAGGAAAACGGTTGAACTTTTGTTTACCTGGAGTAACTGGTAATATTCTGTCATGTTTTTGTAACATTTTACAACCGGTCTATTTTTAAAGTGCACTATGTAACTTTCCTTGCAGGGGATTTGCCACCTGTTTGTCTCCATGGAAAGGGATCGCTTTGCCTGAAATGTTCCACTGTATGTCATTAAAGCAGACCTATTCTGCAAAATCGACTTTTTAGAGCTTTTAACCAGGTTATAGTTGTTTCCCCTCAACATTTACTCACCCAAAGTTCTTTTTGGGGTGATTCGTGCATGTTTGAGCAATCTTTATTCGCTTATTTAAAAAAAGCCATATTGCCAACCAATCCCTGTTTTCACCGCCACCGGTACACGCCCACTGTGACGTACTTAATCTGTTCTCCAAATTAAGTGATATATTTAGGATTCGGCCGCATTGCGAGGATATCCAGTCTTTGTTGTGATGACGCTTACGACGACGTCAGCTCCCATTGGCCACTGCAGTTTTCTAACTCATTTTATTACGTCATTTTAGATGAATATTGCGATTTAAACTGTGTAAATTCTAACATAATGATCGACGGGTGTCATAGATTATAACTATACAGCAGACACAAGCACAATAGGTCAGATTTAACCATCCATTTTGCAATTATTCAATTACAATTAAATTATTCTGCTTTACTGTTAGCAGGGTCGCCTCTCCATAGAACTGACTTCGGCCTGAAGGTGTTACCTGCGTCTCCACGGTGATAAAATATGTTTAACGTCATACTGTGGAACATTCCAGGCAAAGCGATAACATTAACAGGGAGTAAGCAGATAGCGGACCTCCACCGATAAGTTACGTGGTGCACCTTTAGGTATTAGGTAAGTATTAAGTATTAGGGTCTGTTTTGGTTGTCACCTTCCAATCCATCTTCTGACATTCAACTAACAAGCAGAGCAACAAGAGCAAACATGGTGTACTTAAGGTGGATCTCTCAGGCAAACAACCAACCAACCCAACCGTGCTTGTGCTGATCATAACTCTTGACTCCTCCTTAAATAAGTTTAGTTAAAGCTGGTTAGAAAAGCAATGGTAAAAGTGTCACACGGGATGAAGACTACCTCGTCAAAGTATCCCGGGCTGAAGGAGCAGGCAGGCTACGACACACTGCACGGCTCAGTCACTCGACATGTGCTTCCCGGGAGGATTGTGGGTAATTAAGTGTGGACGAGTCTGCCCACGGAGCTGCCATCAGTCACCCCGGAGAAAGGCCACCGACTGGAACTGGGGTGACGAGCGGAGAGGGAGGATGTAGTGAGGAACCTGTCCAGAGCATGACAGCCATAGTGATGCAGGGAAGCTCTGAGCGTTTGCACCTCGTGGGTCACAAAGGTTCGGGCTAAATAAGATGGACTTGATGCGCTAATACTGCCAAAAGCTCAGGGGCTTTTAAATCGTCATGACCGTACCGTTTTATTCTTTGCACTGTGATGGAGCTTATAAAACCCAAATGTCTGAATGTAGTCTTGAATCTATAATATACTGAGCCTATTGACATTCCACTACCGCGTCTAACCAAGGGCAGCTGTGGCAGGACAAGTTTACAGCCAGTGAGTCTGGAGAATAGGGTGACCAGATTTTGAAAATTCCAAACTGGGACATACCGGGGTCGGGATGGTTGGTATAGACAGAATTTAATTACAAAGCCAATTGGTAAGATATATTAATTACATGTGTTCTATTGTACTCAGTGGTTATTAAAAGTTTATAATCACATCGCATTTTTGTAGTTCAAGCGTCCTGTTGATTAAAGAGGCACCTTTTGAATGAACCCCTAAGAAATGTCTACTCCTCAAGAGAAGGCGCAATGTGTATCATGGGTTCTATGGGGCTGTGTTAAAGATGCCACGTGTAGCGACCAAAAAAACGTGAAGATTACTGAACTAAAGCAAAAGATACAGATGCGATTGAACCATTGATGAGGCTCTGCTGCAGCGAACATGGCAAGAAATCCAGTCCCGTCTTGATGTGCTTCATGTGACTAATGGTGCCCATATAGAGGTGTTTAAATGAGGTACCCGTCTTGATGTGCTTCATGTGACTAATGGTGCCCATATAGAGGTGTTTTAAATGAGGTAAAAAAACAAAAAAAAAACAACAACTTTGGAAACCACTGAGTACAATAGAACAAGTTTGATTAAGATATCTTATCAATTGCCTTTGTAATAAATGTTTTAAATTGCAAACTTTATGGACACCTCATATAAAATAGTGAAAAGAGCTTGTAACACTGTCCATTCTTAACTCACTTGTGTCAGTTATAATCTCAGAGACTTCTATCGGTGCATTTTCCATTTTTTTTTTTTTTTTTTTTTTGCCTGATGTTCATTTTCAAGCATGGTTTTCTGTATTTTATCTAAACAAATGACAATATATTGCTCTCTTTACTATTGGGATCAAATTGGTCAAAAATGGAGACGCCTGGGACATTTCTTGGATAAAACTTGGAAAAAATCAATGGTTTTGGATAAATCCGCTGGGACAGGGGGCACGGGGCTCAAAACTGAGACGTCTGGTCACCCTTCTGGAGAATAATCTAATAATATTATTTTACAGGGGATACAGAGTCATAAATGGAACTCGTTAGTCTGGGTTTTCAATTTATTGAGCCAAAACGCTCCGGGTCAGTATTAAATGTTAGACACCAAGCCCCATCTCTCCCAAGAGAAAATTCAACTGTCTGGAACTGAGCAACAGCAACCGGAGGATGGACCAAGATTGTCTGACAGCAATTTGTAAGTGACAGGAAGTAATAATGAGGTAAGAATTATTACATCAAATATTCCTCTTTTATGGGCACTTTCTATATTGTTAGTTCTGAAAAGGTCTGGAGTTTCTTTTGCGTTGTTTAATGGGAATAATTTATGGATATAGTAAGTCTGTACCAATACATACGATACATTTACTGTAGCATTTTTTCTTTATTCGCAGTCATTGTGTTATAAATACAATGATTTTTTAAGATTGGTGGGAGTTTGTAGCAACCCAGTGCTGCCAAAAAACCTCCACATGACCTCTTTGGTAGACACATGTAATTAGAGGCGGATTGATTCTTCGGAACTTGGTCAGGAGAATCTTTTTTTGCATAAGTAGTTAGTGCCACAATAACTACTAGAGACAAGGAAAAGGTTTGAAATCCAAGGAACAACCACCAATTTGTGTGGGCACCGCTGAGCCCAATTTGAGTAGCTCGTCAGTACAATGCAGCAAATTGAACGGGACTACCTTTCCCCAGTTACATCTCCCGTTGGATTCTAATGCCGTACAACGATTATGAATACAATATGCAGGCGAGTGTCAAATGAAAAGGACTATCTGACTCAGTGTCGCTCCCAACTTTCTAACCAAGTCTTTTGAGGTAACACGGGGAGAGGATGTACTGATGCGAAACTTTTTATTTTGACTTCCTTTACTGACCAATTTTTATTCACCTATGTATTCATGTTTAAATCTAGTGCTATCTTCAAGGTAAATTCTACAGAGCCACAAAGCTCTTATGTCTCACCTGCCTAATAATTTCCAAATACTTACCTTGAGTTGGGCATTTAATAGTATAGAATATAACTTATAATATAAATTTTATTTGAGGGAAAGCAAGGGACATTAGAACATATGGCCGTGTCCGCTCCAGTGTATTTTACCCATTACTGACCCAAAGTTAAGACAATACTCAAAACTAATATAACTACTGCTGTTTCGTGCAAGATTAACAAAATTGGTTGGATGACACAGAGCCACTCATTCCTGATTGGAAATAACTGCAGAACATTACTAAACCAATGAAAAGACTATTTTTTTATATTTTAAAATAAATATATCAACATTTTTTACCCAAATTTGGTATTGAATTGACTAATTTCAGTGATTTGTTGTTGTATTTGTGTAGTATAGCTTAACTCACCTGTCCATGTATCCTATTTATGTTAACAATACTTAAATACTAAAATAAAACTGAAATGAAAGACAGAAAGAACATACGACCAATGTTATTTAAGTGTCTATTTTTTCTTTCTATTTGTTTACTCAGCGCGGTGGTGGACTCATAGAACTGCAGCTCCCACAGGACGCATTCATTCAGGCAGGGTGCATTGCCCAAGGACACCACAGTGGCCAAAATTGAACCACTGATGATCAGGTGGATGGACAATCGTCTTCACGCGATATCCTACGCTTACAAAAATTGGTATTTATTTTCTGACCCTCATGACGGGCGTTTGATGTTTTTGGCTTTTATTTTTGACCTTGTCTGGTCTTTGGAGAACATCATGTTAAATTAATGTCACTGGACCTTCATTTCAAATTTCACTGGTTACAAATGAGGAATAAATCCGGGGCTCGAGCACAAGGCTACTCCAGTAAGGGGAATTTGAGGGAGCGCGGTGGGACGTGGGTACGACTGACAAGCTCATGGAGATAAAGTCCAGCAAAACAAATACTACAAAGAGGGTAAACACGCATCCCGTTCCAACACCGAAGAATGTGCCCCAGTGACAGCGCCGGGGCCGCCTTGGGAATACGCTGCAACCTGCGAGCCAGATGACGAGCCTGGTTTTGACACTGCCGTAAAAGGGAGAAGTGTGGCTAGCATACGAGGATACAGTTTAGTGCTAGCACGAGTAGAACTGTAGAAATCCATTCTTGTAATGATTGTGGCATGTCGCGCTGGTGTCTCTCCGCTCGCCGACAGACGGTCGTGTCCCAGGAGTTGAGATGCCTTGTTGCTCGGACGACGCGGAGGACGGGGCAGGCTAACAGATTAAAATGAAGGGCGGAGTGGACAAGGCCGCGCTGGACAGGGAAGAGGATGAGTTCGGAGCAGTATATCTGTCATAGCTGCGGATCAGAGAGGGAGAGAAGGTGAACTCGGGTAGTGTTTCGTATATACGAGCAATTTCTGAAGCCAGCCAGATGGGGTCACGTATTTATGGATCCTACTCGCAATGAGCAGATGCCAAAATACTGATATATCAATAATGTCAAGGTATCAAAGGACATATTTAAAGTGAAACTAAACTAAGTCTACTTTTTCTCTACTAAACTGTGGATATGGTGGTTTAATAGCGTTATCTACTGTTCATAGTCATGTTTTTGGCAATTTTAGTGCAAACTAGCTAAATTGAAGTGTGTGCTGCCCTCAGAGGCTGCTGCAATTTCAAGTACCATGTGACAACACGAAAGACTGCCCTGATTACAGGCAGGTGTTTCTGATACAAACACCTGGCTGCAGGGGCGGAGTTTGAAGAGCGGATACCTGTTAGACCAACCAAACCTTATACCTCCACACCCTCCACGTCCTGCAGACCCTACCCCTCCTCCCCTTCTCCCTCTCCCC
>KN486750.1:47420-69229 GCA_000787095.1 Periophthalmodon schlosseri | reverse complement strand
TAAGTGTTAAAAGATCCAGAGTGTCTCTATTCTACTACTGTCACACATTTTCATTTCAGTTCTCAGGTTTTTGTCCCCAGTGATCTGCACCACATTCCAGTCTTTGGAATCTGCAGATATACATCGTATTTAGAAGAATTATGAAGTAAAAAATTCCACAAGGCTTTGTAACAGACTGTTGACTTATGTCACCAAAGTAATAAAATGCCAGTCTTCTTATTTACTATAGTGGTATCAATGCTCATATCCGATATCATGCTCAAGTATCAATGAAGGTGCCAGCAGTGGAAGCTGACTTTGGCAAAAATAATCCATTTTTGGCTGAAAAACTGTATTTTCATTTGTGTATTGTATGCAAACATACAGTTTATGTGGGAGTTTTTACACCTTAGGGACCTTATCCCGTTATTGTAAGTATTTTTATTACCAGCCGCCATTTGTCACTTTTGGACATTAGCAGAAAGGGGACCATAGGTCACTCATTCCAAAGCCAATAATATTCAATGTGCAGAGCTCCACTCTCGTGTGATGATGAATTGACATGAATTGAGTGGCCCTCTCTCACCAGGTCTTGGGTTCGATTTTGGCACAGTGTGAGTCACTTCAGAAAGTCCTTTTGAACACACATGTATGCACTATGCATCAGCGCTGTTTTGCCAAGTGAACAAACATGTTTAAAGTAGGAAAGGAGGTGATATGAAAGGATTCTTTCAAAATGTAAAAAAAAAAAACAACAAAAAACAAAAAGCAATTATCAACTGAACTACAATGTTTATTCTGCATCAGTTTCATAACAACAACAGGCAAAAGATAATTAAATAAACCGAAAAATGTTTCTTCATCAAATTAAGTGTTGCCCCAGAAATGTACCTATTATGTCCTTGATCAATGCTCAATACTAAGAGCCTTTTATTGTTTTATTGATTTTTTAAAATCCATATATGTAAATTACCTATGACAAAATTACCTATGACATAAGGCTCTTCAGTGCTCATGGATTATGGATTCATAATTTAACCATTAATTAATGATACCACTGCATCATTGGTTAAATTCATCGAATGTGATGCACAAAATAAAACAAACCAAATGCTACATTTAGGTCTTAAATCTGTGGATTTATTTGTATTATCAGGATACCAGATTGTTTTAGATGTGGATCCCAGTTGTTTTGCCTTTGCAGTAGTTTTACTTCAATTTATTACATTTTTTGAAAAATTACCAAATCACTCGCAAAATTCCCAAATACACCCTCCAGAATACCCCTAAATGTAAAAATGCCAAACCACAATCCTTCTCTTCACCTATTCACCTGAATCTTCTTGTCAAAATAGCAGGGCCTGAACCCACCCTTAGCAGTGGGAACCCCCGTCATGTGTATTCATACTGTGGATCTTCTATGAGCATGGCCTAATCTGATCAGAGCTGCATTCAGGAGGCACACGCTAGCTAGCATTATCTGATCAAGAACAGCCCTGTACCTGCCCCGTGGACACTCAGGTGCACTGGAGAACACGGGCATTTCAAGGTCTGGACACAAGAGCCGCGTGCTACAGGAAAACCAGACGACAGGAGGAATAGACACTGTATCCATTTAATAAGATATTGATCCCTTGACTTTAAGAAGGGCCCAGTTTGAAGGACAGCCCATCAGATGTGATTGAGTGGAGAGCCCAGGGGAGGGATGGCAGCACGACAACAATACAACAACAGCACTGTGACATGGTGGAAGGATATAGTGGGACAAAATGCGAAGTGTCAATCAAAACAGAATTTGATATTGGTGTTAATGGTTTTAGTAGACACGCAGAAAAGTTATTTTTTATGAAAGGGCAAGTACTTTTTGTAGATTAGATACAAAAGATGTGTATTGAGCTGCTGCAAACTGTTCTTGTGTTGTCAATTAAAGTGACACGCAGCTAGAGTCCACTGGCCTTGTTATACGCATTTGATTAGCTCTTGATTGGCCTGTGGTCAGGTAAAGGCTCGCTGATTACTCCTAATGCATCGGCAAAGGATCACATTTTACCCTTTAGCAGACTGAAGTCAAATAAAAAGAGAGATTTGTGTCCAAATAAATATACCTGTATTTAAAACCCCCTTCAAATGAAATACATTTTATTTATATCTTTGTTGTACTGAGACTGTAAAAAATGTATTGTATTGTATTTATGTGGGACTTAAGACTCAAACCCTTCTACAGTCCAAGAGAACACAAACTGAAAAGTGGAAACATAGAGGTGGAAAGTATAACTAAAAATTCTTTTTTGTGGGGGAAATGTTGGCTACATTTAGAATCATAGGAGTTACCAAGTACAGCACAAACCCAATCCTCCCAAATCCCAATCCACGCTTGTCTCACTGCTTACTCCTGTTCCTTTTTACAACTATAAACACACATAACAGCCCTGCAACAAAGAAGCTCAAAGAATATGTGGATTACAGCAACATATTCATTTTCAACAACAACAACAAGTTTTGTATATAAAACTGATCAAAAATGCTAAAAAAAATTGCATTAAAACGTAACTTAGTGGTCTTTTTTCATGTGTATTTTTAGTATACTTTTACACAGCTGTACTTGTACTTGTAATTGAATACATTTTAGCCATGATTTAGTCTTGATGAAGTCATGCATGACTCATGATGAACATTACATTAACGCATGTACAATGATTATAAAGTGTTACACTGTAGTTTTACATGGACATTTACAGTACTCTTTCCACCAGTGAATAGTGCGCACATGATTTGTAGAACTCCATTATAAGTGGGGAGCACGTGGATACACCCCATGTATAAAATGTATATACACCACAGCTGGTGATTTATTGGTGTGTGCCACAGCTTACCTGCAGAGTGGCGCTGTGCACAATGAGAAGTGCTTAATTGAATTTGAAAAATCCCCAGAAGAAGCAGGGCATTTGTATTGTGTGAACCTTGGGAAGTCTCCTGTTGCTCTAATTACCCCAGCCTCATTAGGTTACATGTAGTTCTAAAGGCCCTATATGGATGTTACCTGGGTAGGGCATCTGGACACATTCCTTCCATCAGCACAAATGAGGAAATGGATGTCCAGAGTTTCAGATTCCTGCCTCCCCTTTCTCCACATAGCCCCTCCCCTCACATTTGTCTCATCTCTCAGACAGTGTCTCCGGTAACCATACGCCACCTGTGTATAATGGAGGTCACCCTTCTTTTAGATTACACCGGTGTGCTGTACCAATATGGCTCTATATCTGTTAAATCCGTGCTGATGGATATTGTATAGATGTGGGAAAACCATGTAATATTAATGCATTAGAGCTATGGGATAAATTATTAGAACCTGCAGAAAGAAATTGGGGAATCTGTTGTTTATGGACCACATGAAAACATACAGAAGAGTCGCTTATGGAATATAAATTTGGCATAGTTGGTATGGAGATGATAATAGTCAGTCAGTATTTTTGCTTCATTCATGCTTGTTTCATTAATCCATTAATCCAAAGTCATCTCTGAACACTCAAAAAAGCTCTTTTCACATTTTGTCTGTTTAGTTGCATCAAAGATAAAAATCCAGACTTCCATTCTATGGTCAAATTGTGTTCACAAAGACATGACTCTATTAGCCTACAGTATTCATGGGGGATAAGGACTTCATTTGTTTACTTTGCTTTTGTTCATTCCCTGACAGCAGAGGGAGCTCCAGTGCCTAAATGCTTTATTGGAGATTGGAAATGGAGTGTAGTTTATAAAGCGTGTTTTGCAAATGCAGCTATTATTTTAAGGCAGAGAACACAAATTACTTATCCCAAGGTGACCAAAAGCAAGTTTAAAAGGGAATCAAAGCCACAAAAATGCACAATCTGTATTCTTTAAGACATTAGTAAACTCCTGTACTGCAAATACTTAAAATAACCTTTTTGTACCTCTAATAACAGTGTTGAGCTTTTGTGTATTTTCTGCTTTACCCCACTGCGCCTGAACTGCTCAGAGACATCCAACGTTTGATCAAAATGAAACAGTAAATACACGCAAAAAGTGATCCATCCTGTTGTGGGTGTCCCATAGGTTCGCTGCATTGTTGTCTTTGTCCATAAACCTCTAATGTCCTGTTTCAAAGCTACAGAGACATTTTTACAGCATATAACTGTTACATAAACTACTGATGAGTCAAACCAAAATGTTGTTATTATTGAATGCCTTTATAAGGACTGCCTGTCGCTATCTAACACAATGTTTTGACCTTGTGCTACAGATAAGAATAGATATGACTATATACTTTGATTTTTATTGAATGTTTTTATGATTGACAGTATTAGGCCTGATTCAGTGCATACAGTTGACATAAATGGAGTATGCTGACTGCAGGCTGATAGGATTTTGTAATTGTTTGTCCTGGACCATTTTATCAGTGAAGCAATCACATTTTGCTGATGTCATTAGTTTTTCCCATGAACGAAAAGCCGGTTTGGGATTATTCAATTATTGAAATAATTACGTTTCTGCGTGAAATAGCTTTTTGCCACTATTTTATTTAAAGCTACCATCTGGAAGATTATTGGATTTTTGTAGATGCAGATGTGAAACTGGTTCCCCCCTATTCTCACCTGGCCTTTGTTCAAGCTCACCTGTGCTCTCTGGTATTCTTCTGTCAGACCAAAGCTGACACACAATTAGAGAGCAGTACAGTATCTACTGGTTTATCCACCAAATGTCTTTCAACACTGCAAAGATTTGTGGGTAATGTTGTTCTAGGCACTTCCTGTGATGAGACAACACATGTATAATGGCCTAACATTAAACTAATGCCATCAGCAAAAAGGTGATTGGTTGATTAAGAAAATGATTCTAGGTTGACAACGAGAAAATGGATGACTTTAAGAAGAACCTGCAATGCAGTGTACCATAACAAGTATCTAACTATTTAATGTGCTCCACATCATTGACCAATGTACATTTAGACATAGGAACCAGGAAAGAAACATTCATATTTGTGTTTTCCCAGTTTGTTTCCAGGTAGTACCTCGTGCCCATGCTGAGGAGCGCCTCCTGCAGGATCTTTTTGTAAACTACAACAAGCTCTCTCGACCTGTACAAAACACTACTGACACTGTCCTGGTGCACTTTGGCCTGTCCATCGCTCAGCTCATTGATGTGGTAAGTACACCTCTCAGAGCAGCAAGCTAACTAGTCATATGGAAATACTAGTTTAGCAGCACCCTGTAGGGGGAGCTAGAGTAATGAGTGCGTAGATGAAGTCAGGGATTCTTGCTTATACTCCCAGCCCCATGAACTGACAGTTACTGGATGAGTACTTGCAGCAGTAGCTGATAGTAGTCAGGGATAGTATCAAAAGTAAAAGGCACTTTCAAATTATAATATATTATTGGTATTTTTTACTTCTGCTTACTTAGTTTTCTTCAACAATTTTTAAGTATTGAATAGTTCTCTTGTAAGTTATTTGACTATAGCCTATACCAAACACCATGTTTTCCGAGAGTTAGCCTCAATCCGACCCTGCTTTATTAAGCAACATATTATTGTTATCTGTGTGGTGCACATGATTCCATTTGAATCCCTGTCTCGTGTTTATCCATTTCCCCCTCACCATAACCACTTCCCATTGTCTCCACAGTGATAAATCTCAATCCACTGTACGCATCTTATCAGCGGAAATTAAAACTGGAGTCACAATAGGAGACATCTCATTATTCCCACAAATTAATTTTCTGCTGTCAGCGCCAGAATACAGGTCCTAATTATCAGTTCAACAGTTCAATCCAATTTTTATTAACATTTTGAATTATGTCATGATATTTCAGTTCAATGGGAAAAAACAACTTCTTTAGCCTCTATTTGGAACATGCAGATTTGGCGGTCTGGCGGCTGTTGGCTTCTTTGTGTTCCCAGCCTGCATCAGTGCATCTCCTGTCCCACTGTCTGGCATGCTATTATGTGACAGCACTGGGCTCTTTAAGCCGGCAGAGCAGCTGAGAAAGTCTGCTTCTCCAGAGCCTGTCTCAGATGTAGCTGGAGGAAGCCGCTGGCAACAATCAGACAGACCAACCAACTCAGTGTGTAGGCCTGTTAACACAAAGCATGTTGAGTAATCGAGAGGGGGAAAGAAGTTATTGTGAATTTTGTGCCTGATTTGGCAGTTTTTTTGTTTATTGGTTTGGAGTTAGTAGTTGGATATTGGAGGAAGACTGAAGGTAGTTTGGGAATAGGGTCACATAGAGTTCAGACTGTGAAAAGCATGGTGGGGATTTACCACTTCCTAAGCTTGCAGTAAGAATATATGTTTACTAAGGTATTTTTGAGCAATAAAAACATCTGCAATTGAATAACTGAATAAAAGATAAGTTGCAAGCTAATCTGTGAAAAATTCCAGGCAGAGCAATGGCATCTCCATCCCCCTTAATAATAACAGCCTTAATAAAGCAGGAAGAAAGACTTAACTCATATGAACAAATAGTTAATTAAGGATTCAGATTTAGTAACAACTTAAAGCCACAGAATGTAACTTTTTAATCAAAATAGTCTAATTGCATTGAAAAACATGTGT
This sequence comes from Periophthalmodon schlosseri, assembly GCA_000787095.1. Classification (NCBI taxonomy): domain Eukaryota; kingdom Metazoa; phylum Chordata; class Actinopteri; order Gobiiformes; family Gobiidae; genus Periophthalmodon; species Periophthalmodon schlosseri. The sequence goes on along the minus strand of KN486750.1, from coordinate 62,679 downwards.
ATATGAGCATATCCATAAACCTGACTTATATTTGTAATCTTCCACAGTATGGCATAAAAATCATCTCCATGGAGTATGGTTTTAACTTTTTATTTCCATGGAATCGTGCAGGTGATGTGCCACCCCCAGAAAGTTACATATTGTACCTTTAATTAAGTGGTTAGGAGTTAGGGTTTTAATGAGGTAATTACTAAGCCTGAATAACTTTTAATCAATTATTTGCTTGTTATGAATGAAGTAAATTTATTATGGCTATTGTTACCCTAATTCTAGGTGTTAAAGAGGTGGGTTGTTTCAAAGATCAGGACAGACAAACAGTCCAGAGTGTAGTGTGTAGAGTTTGAAGCGCCAAGACTTATAGAAGCCAAAAAGAAAAAAGCTGAAGTTAAAACCGTAGCCCATATTGAATGCATGAGTGGAGTGTCATGTCAAGTTAGGATCTCTGCTCCCCCAAGCAAAAAAAAACATGAGGAGGCATCTGTGGTGCCATTCTGGTTTCTGAATTCAGCAGTTGCCAAATTAAATTAAATAAAAATCCACATAAAAACCACTAAAGAGACTGTCAAGATGAGAGCTTTGTTGCAAATTGTGACCTTTTGAGGTCACGGTTTGCCTGCTGTTTTTTATTAAAGAAGGCAAAGAAGATATTATACTTTTTTCAGATATGTAGTATTAAATGATGACCTACGTAGTTATGTACAATAAGAGGTAGATGAAAACTGAGCACTCATGATGAGGGAACACTATTATAAAATGGTTAAAGAAGTTGTATTTGGAGTGATTTGTGCATGTTTGACCAATCTTTAATCGTCTATTTTCAAGACAGCAATTTACAGACCCGTTCTCATTTTCACAGCCACCAAAATCAGCCACTGCTCTGTACTTACTTCATTCTCCATTCAAATTTTCTTTATCAGTGATATGCATAGGATTCGGTAGAGTCATGTAGTCATTTTCATACTCCATCGGAGATGCCGATAGCTGCATGACTTTTTGTTGTGAAGATGTTTACAACAACGTTAGCTCCCATTGGGCACTGCAGTTTTCTAACGCAAAAGTCAGCAGATTTGTTTCTTTTATTAAATTGTTTTATATGAATATTGTGATTTTAAAGGTCCAAATTATGACATAATGATCCACGGCTGTCAACATATATAGCAGACACAAGCAAAATATGCCTTCTTTAAAAGTTAACAAAAGTTGAATTTTACATAATGTGTCCTCTTTAATGATTAAATTTAAATATGGTTGAAGATATTCATTTCAGTAAGGAGGTTTGAACTGCTGACCAACTGGCTGAATGCACAGATTAATTAAATAATGTTTTAGTAATGTTTTCAGATTTAAAAATGAACATGGGAACATTCCATTTGTATGCTTTAAGATCAATAAAACAAAAATGGGAAACGAAAAAACAGGACTTCATTGACTACTCCCCCATTCAGAAAATAGACAAATTTCATGCACAAATCAAATTTTCTCAGAAGTGAACATTCCCAAATTTAGATGCTCCTCTTAAATTATTACTTCCCATGAGGTAGGCATATACTCCCCATAACCAGTTCAGAGAAGGTGTCAACATTTGTCTGTCTTTCTGTTAATTAGGACGAGAAGAACCAGATGATGACTACAAACGTCTGGGTCAAACAGGTACTTACAATGTCTTACATTGAAAACACTTAGCGGTGCCTTTGTGCTAATGGGAAGTTAATGGTCCATGCTGCTCTACAGGAATGGAACGACTACAAGCTCCGGTGGAACCCTGAGGAATACGAGAATGTCACCTCCATACGTGTTCCCTCAGAGATCATCTGGAGGCCCGACATCGTCCTCTATAACAAGTAAGGCGTACCATTTACTGTAAGTGATGCTAATTGTTATGAATCAAGCTTTTGTTCATGCTTTATTAAGGCTGATAAAGGTGTATTATTATAAAGTGGTATTAAAATGAAAGGCATTAAACTGCAAGCTTTAATGTGCAAATGAACATTTGAAAATGAAAATTCAGTAAAATTTACACATTTACAAATTTTAAAGGAACTGCATGTAAGATTTTGAGTTCAAATTCCATAAACATGACCTAACTGTGTCCCCAGATACAAGTATTGATTGATAACAATTGTAATGCTGACTTTTTTAAATTACAAAAACACTGGACATCTTAGTTTATGTTTATGTTTATGTTATAATTTGATGTTTTGGTTCTCAAGACAACTATCCCATCAGAAAGCAGAATGAGCCTCATGTGAGTTTCTTGTTTGGGTTGCGAGTTTCAATCCTGAAATTTAGTTTGTTTAAACCTAAAATGCATGGCCTGCATGTCCACATACTGAGAATGAGAAAAACTTGCTTGTGTCCTCTATCTGCTGGTTAAGTCACTGGCAACCCAGGTTCAGTTGTGACTGTAGTGCCTTTTTTAAACTGCAGAATGCAGGATGCATACAGGTTCTTTAAATAATGGAAGGGGAATGTTTAAAAGTTCTTTTATGTTTAAAATGCAGACTTGTGGTACAATCTGAAACTTGTCATCATAATAAGCACAAAGGTAAATGGAAATATGATGAAAAATTACTAGCATCAAAACCTTAAAAATCTTTGTAACAATATACTGATTTTGGTTAATCTGTCCTTACAAAACTCTACCAGGACTAATTAAAAAAAGTTATGAATTCTACCTGGAGAACCCTCAAGGTATCCTGAAAAATGCGAATGTGAAATGTGAATGAGTTAATGGTTGTCAGACACTGTGAAAATCCAGCAAATATCCATGAAACCCACTCAAGTGCTTTCAGAAAACTAATCATTTACCATTTTTGGGGGTCAAATCAAAATCACAATTAAACTATTGTTTAATAGATTGTGGAAAATAATTGGATTTTTGCTGATTTTCCTGATTTTTACTGTCTTCAAAATGTGAGGGGGAAAAAAATAAAAAATTAACGGTTTGCAGTGGTCCAAAGTTAGTCCTCATTTACTTTATGCATTTCGAGCATCCTAATTATTCACCACATTGAGTTTATAAGTGCTTTTCCCAACTGTCAGAGACCTTAATAGAATTTTGCAGTGACAGTAAAGCTAACAACAACTACCATGCAAACATGCACTTCCTGATTATCAGACAATAAAATACTTTCTAATTAGATACAGACAGCCCACATCTGACTTATTTTGACCTCAAGAGCTGCTTATACTGTCTGTACTGGGGCAAGACAAATTTTGCCCAATCAGGCTCTTTAATCTGCCTTAGTTCCTGACCTTTCACTTGAATAAGCAGAGGAAAAATTAAAATGAGGATTAAAAAATATTTGTAAAAGTAATGATTGAGCAGAGAAAGGGTGCCAAAGGATGAATGGAACAAATGAACAGGAATGGAAAACAAACTAGAAGCGTCTTGTCCTACACCAATGTCAAAAAAACATTTAGTTGAAATAAATGTGAAGGAGGTCATGCCAAATGGATATAAACAAGCCTCCAGCATTACACAGAGCCATACATTAAACAACAGAATTAGAAGATACAATCAGATTGGATGTATGCAAGGTCAGAGGTCAGATGGTGTGCATGGTATTTTTTCAAAAATTGTAATCATCTTTAAGAAAACATGGAATAAATAACTGTCACATCTGTCAGCATCGATGTCTTTGTGTACTATTCTAAAAATCTAATATGAGTTTTCTATGGGCACAACAGACCACTGAATACGTAATGGATGCTTTTGCTAATGGCATTGCATCTATCAGGTTTGACAATGTTGAGATTTCCATTTGAACTTTGAATGAGAAATGAAATTGAAAAGATCTTTTGGCAGTTGTGGAAAATAACAAATGCACAAGTATACTGGAGACATCTGTTTACCCTCAGGGAGAAACTGCGACATAATTCAAATATTGGAAGTAATCAAGTCAATTGATTTAGCTAAATAAAATAATTAGGTTCAGAATATCCAATTAAAACATGTTTATTGGAGTCAGCAGAAGTGGAGTAGCGGAGCAGAAATGTTCACTAATGTGCAATAGTGAAACTGTCTATAAGGCTGTTTATTGGCATCTGGGCATGTTATCTTTCATCTAACAAATCACTCCACGCATTGGCTGAGCAGCAGCTGTTCAGTATATCTTGGGTAACCTAGATATCAGCTCACTGACACAATAAGTAAACAAGCAAAATGCATAGTTAGCCTTATTATGTAGAATGTACAGATGTCAGAGCATATGAGCAGCTTGGATGAACAACAGCCTTAATTAACTTCATATTAATTACAATGCTTCTGTAGCAAATAAGCTGACAAGGATTTATAGGTGGTATAGACTCTCTATCATTTTTTTTCTAGTTTTGTAATACTCAGTTGCTTCATATAGGTTCAGAAAATAACTTACAGTTGGCGTACACTGAAGTAGACATATACTTGTTCTCCTAGTTTTCTGCTTTCTTTGCATTGTCTCCACAGACCCACTGAAACGACAATAGATTGCATATGAATGTAATCAATTGTCTGTCTCCAGTTTTGCTTACTTTTTAGACTTAAAATGAAAAAGTTCCATCTTAATGGTGCACTATTTAAGTTTTTTGGTGAAGGGGTTTGCTACCTGCTTGTTTCATGAATATGTCACTGCTTTCCCTAGAATAAAGCGGAGACAATAAAGTGTACCTTAACCATAAACAAGCACTTAGGTCATAATGAACAAATAGTTTATTAAGAATGAGTCAAGCTAGTAACTACTAAATACCTTAACTCTGAACCTTTCAATAGGTCACATTTAATAGGTCACATTTTTATATAGCGCTTTTCCACCTTCAAGGCACTCAAAGCGCTTTACATCAAGGAACCCACTCACCCATTCACACACACATTCATACACTAGTGTACGCAGACACTGGGGGTGAGATGGGTTAAACGTCTTGCCCAAGGACACAGCGACAGCATTCATCTGTGGGAGCTGGAATCACACCGCCAATCTGTGGGTCAGTGGATCTGACCGCCGTACCAATGATGTTTTATGTTGAGAGCGGGATTCGAACCACCAACCTTCAGATCAGTGGACAAACACTACTACAACACAAACAGCAACTGAGCTACTGTCATTAAGTAGCAGTACCCTTTCATTTATTCATTTACTTTTTTTTAAATTTATGGAATCATTTGCTTGTCTCCACAAAGTTTTCTGTCATTTTGTGGAACGTTCCAGGCAAAACAACATCTCCATAGAAACTCCTATAAACTTATATAATTCCCCTTTATCTCTAAAACCATCTTGATTTCGTTTTCTTGTTTTTATTTCCCAGCGCTGATGGTGATTTTGCCGTAACTCACCTGACCAAGGCTCACCTGTTCTACGACGGTCAGATCAAGTGGATGCCCCCGGCCATTTACAAGTCCTCCTGCAGCATTGACGTCACATTCTTCCCTTTCGACCAACAGAGCTGCAAGATGAAGTTTGGCTCCTGGACTTACGATCGTGCCAAAATCGATCTGATCAGCATGGCCAGCGATGTGGACCAAATGGACTATTGGGAATCTGGCGAGTGGGTGATAGTCAATGCGGTGGGAAAGTACAATACCAAGAAGTACGAGTGCTGCACAGAGATATACGCCGATATCACATACTACTTCATCATCAGAAGGCTGCCTTTGTTCTACACCATCAATCTTATCATCCCTTGCCTGCTTATATCTTGTTTGACCGTTCTAGTTTTTTACTTGCCGTCACAGTGCGGAGAAAAGATTACATTGTGCATATCGGTTCTCCTCTCGCTAACTGTGTTCCTTTTGCTCATAACGGAAATCATACCTTCAACATCGCTAGTGATTCCTTTGATTGGAGAATACTTGCTTTTCACGATGGTCTTTGTCACCTTGTCAATCATCATTACAGTTTTTGTGCTAAACGTGCATCACCGTTCACCGCAAACTCACGGAATGCCTCATTGGGTAAGGAGGGTGTTCTTGGACCTGGTGCCGAGGGTCCTCTTCATGAAACGGCCCCCAGGAACAGCCAAGAACAACTGTAAGAAGTTGATAGAGATGATGCACAAACCACCGACCGTGTCTACAACAGGGAATTCACAAACCTTCTGGGCGGGACTTGAGACGGGTTTGAAACAAATAAGTCAGTTAGAAACCACAATAGTTAAAACGCCAACCGATAGTCCAAATATCCATGTGAGTTCTCCTTCTCCACCGCCCTCTGCTAAAGAAGACTCAGATGAAAATGACCATACGTTGAAGCCAAACTTTTTCTGCCGTTCCCCATCGGGAAAGTATTCGGTCCTTTCTGAAAACCTACGTGGATTAAAATCTGCAGCATCCTCTTGTTCCCAGTTGTCTTTGCCTCCAACCTTACCCTTAGGTCCACTCCGATGTCTGTCTAAGGAAGAGTCCCAGAAGCCTTGTATGAATGGTCGTTCACACAGTGTGGAACAAATGTGCGATCATCAAAGGGAGTATTCTCCAAAGAACGAGCATCTTTGTAGATCTCGCAGCTTCAACCACTGCTGTGTGCACAGTGAGGGGACCCCAGGCGCAGTGAGGAGAGTGAAGACGCCCCTGCAGAAAGAGAACTTATTAGAGACACTTACAGCTCAGCTCACTAAAGAAGTGAGCACTCAACAGGACGTGGTAGCTCCCTCCATATCACCAGCTTTGCTGCGGGCCTTAGAAGGAGTCCAATACATCGCTGACCATCTCAGAGCAGAGGATGCAGACTTTTCTGTAAGTTTTTCTTTTCTGTTATTTCCAGTTCAATTTATCATAGTATGTTAAACATATGTCAACAAGTGTGACTACAGGTTGTTGAATATGCGTTCTCAACCACAGCATCTAATACTTTTTATTACCAGCAATATGTTCTTCAGCAATGTAAACAGTCCAGCCCTTACACTTGTCTGACCTGTCAACAGTCCTTCACTGTTCCTTGGTTGGGCCACTACATAGGATGGTTCCCAGGTCCTGTTATATATGTTGTCAGAAAGGGCCAATCAGTATCTGGTTATGCTAAGCTGTCATAACAGCATTTTGATGCTTGGAAACAACCAAAGAGGAAGGAAATAATCAATTTGTCTAATTGGCTGAAATATATTTAAATTAGAATTGAGCTAAAAGTTACATATTAGAAGAATATTGACATCCTTCAAATCAAATAAGATTATTATTAAAACAAACCTCAGGTTCAGAATACATCCCTCGTTATAAGAAACGGGCCATGGCTGATGGTGTCACTAACACCTCACATCTTATTCACTGGGCTGCCTGGAAAGACCCCTTTAAAACAATAGTAATTTGACCTTGAATTTTTTATGAGCACGGAAAGTCCTGATTGGCTGACATTTAGGAGATGGCCTCTTAATGAAAAAAATCAGGCAGTGGAGAGAAATCAATCATGACTGAGGGTTGACAGCTGGTAAAGGGGTGTGTGAGTAATGACTTAGTGTTGTGTGTGTGTGTGTGTGTGTGTGTGTGTGTGTGTGTGTGTGTGTGTGTGTGTGTGTGTGTGTGTGTGTGTGTGTGTGTGTGTGTGTACGTGCGTGCGTGCGTGTGTGCACGCAGGTGAAGGAGGACTGGAAGTACGTGGCCATGGTCATCGACAGGATCTTCCTCTGGATGTTTGTGCTGGTCTGTATCCTGGGCTCAGTGGGACTCTTCTTGCCCCCCTGGCTCGCTGGAATGATCTGAAGCCTTACAGTGGACAACATATCCTATATTGTAAAAATATCTTACTTTTTATTTTTATTGTAAGAATTTTGTTTGTTTTTCAGTTGTTGACATATAACAATTCATGGGCAAATGGCCAACAGCAAATCAATTAACTTTTTCATTTTTACTGTATTTTTCTCAAACTTTATCTATTCTAGAGAGATTAAAAATGGCTAAGCTTTAAATAATACAACATTGAAAGTACAATTGCAATTTCTTTCTAACACTTAAATCCTTTATGTGAAAAGGGGTCTAGGTACTTCTGGTGGAGCAGTTAAATTGTGTCCCCAGGTTTATTGACAGCAACAAATCCTTATATCAACAGACATTTATTAGGATACGTCAACAGCTATAATATCACAGCAGTCATTCAAGTAAACAGTGACATGATTCAGGTAGCAAAGTGTTTCCCCTGTTTTCCCCAAACAAAGTTAAAAGGGGTTCTATTTGCACCTTTCTAAAGGCCCTGTGTTTTTGGATACTTTCTTATGCTGCATGAATCTGCTTTTAGCAGTTAAATACTATATATAATTACAGTAATAAAGATAGAGATATATGAGAAATAAAAATGTTGTGCAGGTTTAGGCAGGATTTTGTGTGGACAGTTGGTGGCCCTCGATTTAGATTCAGAAATTATGCCACAAACATAACCCAAACATGTTCAAGGTTTCTCCATACATACATTATTACTATGTTTTTCCCATTAGTGAATCATTTATGGCACATTTCACATATGAACATTACAGGACATTTTTCACAGAAAAATGCATTAAAGGAACACCTCCCCCCACGAGAACCAGACAGACATCAAAACAAACAGTGGCCCGTATTAAACCTGGAAACCTTGAAAAAGGATGACATTTGAAAATGACTGGATATTTGACTTGTTCTAAAATGTTAAACATGGAATGTAGTTTTAATCCCCCAATGGCGAGCTGCCTTGCCTCGTTTCTCAGACGAATGTCATTGGTTTATTTTGCTGTAAATAGAACATTGTGTTGGAGTATTAAAATATAATGTTTGTGTTGTAACTCTTGATCGGCAGGAACAATAAAAATATTTTTACAATTACTCCTCTACATTATTTGTTGACACTGAGGATTCTCCATGTTTGTTAAACAGGTCCATTTTAGCTGTCGTGTTTAGTTTTTTTAGATTAAATGAAACATATCTGAAGATTCCTGGTTTGTTGACGTCGACATTTTGACATTTTGACATTTTGTCTCCATCAGCTGCATTTGCCTAGTTCTTTATTATTAAATCCTGTTACAAATTCATTGTTAGTGCACTTAGCGTGTGTATTTACAGAGACAATTAATTACAAACAGATGTTAAGGTCAACGTCCCCTCTATCTCATAACATGACATTTAGTTTGTGTAATTAATAACTCCGTGTACGAGCCTGGCATTTCAACACTCCTTTTTTTGGGTACCTGCTAATACATCCTTGTACTTTGTCTGCATACACTTTTTTGTTCTAGTGTAAATAATATATTGTTTCTACAAATAACTACTGACAAGGAGCAGCTTATTTAATTTATATCAGTTCTCTGGTGTTATGAATAGTTTAACAATTTTGATCACCACCAGCCCATTTCACACAGAGTCAGGTCAAAAGATTTTCTGGTACTTTAAGGAAAACAGCTGTTAAAGCAAATTACTTATAATAGCATGGATAAATGTCAGCCCTGATTATTTAGTTTTTTATAACCTTCCTGAACTTTTTTTCAACTAATTTTCACGCTGCTAAACTGCTAAAAAGTGCTCATTAAAAACACTATTACCACTGCGAATTCCCTCAACCTTTGTGTTTTGAAGTCACTAATGAAATCGATGTGTATACTGCACTGGGGGTATTTTTACTTGTTTCATTTTCTGCTTAATTGCCACCTTTTTCTGGTCTTTTTGTATCAAACGCTCAATGTTTAGTTTTGTGCTGAGCCACGAGAACAGAATCATTGTGAGACAAGGTCAAAACTGAGGTCTCCATGTTGGGCATCGGGGTGTAGCATTACAGACTTTTAAATCTCATTAAATTTGAGCTTCCACTGAGTTGGAACTGCAGCATGAAGATGGGTAAGTGGTGGGGGACAAGGGTAACGTTATGTACGATTGGAGTCAAAATGTTACTAATTGGTTTTAGAGAATTTATTAAGGCTTGTTGAATAGATTTGACAAGGAAGGTATGGTGCTTTTCTCTTTGTTCTGCGTTTAGACACATACTTTGCAGGTTTTTTGTCTAAGTATTTCTGAACTCCCTTTTATCCCTCTGCTGATCAGGTACTTTTAAAACTGCAAGAAGATTTTAATGAACTCCAAAATGTCCTCATAAATCTTAAATTGTCAAAACTTTATGCACCAAGGTACATCGATTGAAAGAGTCACCACCTATAAATATCTTGGGTTTTGGCTTGATGAAAACTTATCCTTTAAAAACATATCTCGGAATTATGTAAGAGTCTAAAATCAAAATGATCATTTTATTACAGAAACAAATATTGTATCCAAATAAATTACAGAAAACAAATAGTGCAAGTAACCTTTCTTTCTGTACTGGATTATGGGGATGTGCTGTACGTGCAGACTTCAGCCTTGAAACCGTTGGATCCACTCTTTCACTCTGCCCTTCATTTTATTACAGGTGATGGATTTGAAACCCATCACTGTGTTCTCTATGGAAAAGTGGGTTGGCCTCACTGTCTGTTAGAAGAGAGCAGCACTGTATGAAATGTATCTATAAGAGATGACTTCAAAAACTGCCAGAATACCTCACCTGCTTGTTAATCATTGATACCAGAACATTTAATACCAGATCACATGACTGCATAAGGCTAAGGACTAGCCGCACCAAAACTGAGACGAGAAAGAGGCTTTTAGCTGTTTTGCTTCACAAAAATGGAATACACTCCAAGGAAAAGCAAAACTGGAAATGTTAGTGACACAATCTGACGCAATTTAATAATCTAGTACCAAACTTTTATACACACACCTCCACCTGTTTTTAATGTTTTATATGGACTTATGGACTTATTTGTTTTGTTTGTTTTTCTGTTTGTATTTTACAAGGCACCCATGAAAAAGAGAGCCCAAGTGCTCTCATTGGGTTCCACTGTATAAATAAAGATAAGGAAAGAAAGAAAAGAAGAAAAGAAAGCTGGGAAAGAGATTTGTCCAGCTTTGCTCTGAGCAGACCACCAGAACATCCAGATCCACAAGTCACAATGACTGCAGACTCCCCAGATGTAGCTCAGCCTTTGCACAGACAGCCTTCTCATACAAGGGCATTAAAGAATGGAACAAGCTCCCAGACAGACTGAAAATCTCCTCTGACCTGAGGGACTTCTCTTATAATAGTAGAAATGTTCTTTTAGAGTCAACACTGATCTGTATTTGCATGCAGTAGCTTATATGATAATTTTTAACATAATATTTGAGTAATTTTAAATGTGGAAATGTGGAGTGTAATGTAATGTAATGGGAGAATGCATGGTTTGATTATAAATTAATGGATAATTAAATGTATTTTAATTGTTTGTAACCTGCAGATGGAAACTAGTTTTAGCTAAATCTGGTGTAAAGCATTTCTTCTTCTATGAGATTAATGTGTTTGCACATGGTTCCTGTTACAAAAAAACAATTAACTAAACTAAGAACTACAAAAAGGGCTTAGGTCAACTGTTGGATTCCCAAAATTGATGCAGAAAATTCAATGAAATTACATGCAAATATGAAAGTAATGGCGCATAATAGTGTGTCTTATGATGCATACATTTCACAGTATAGTGGTGGTTTGGGATAAAACCCTTTGAGCTCAGACCGCCAGCCTCACTCTGCAAGTACTTTTGCTGGACTCCATCTCATTATAATTTACACGCTCCTCTTGTCTTTTGACATTGGCAGGACAACGCCTTTGCTGTTTTGGCTCGCCAGCACCAAAACAATCTGGTCCCGCGCCTGAGATATACAGTACTTCCTGTGTCCTTGTCTGGGACTCACTCAAAAGTACAATTGGCACAACCCTTTCTACAGTGATTTATGTACATGAATCAAGAGAGTGTTCTCATTTTTGGCACCATCCACAAGTTCAGTGTCCAAAGAAATTTGAGAAGATATAAAACTGCTCAAGAATATTTAATTAAACACAGAACACAGAAATAAACAATCTCCATCTTAATACAACTAATTGGGCAGTGTAGTGTAAAATATGTATTAGGATAGAAAGGTCAAAGTAGCCGTAAGCTAGTAGGGAACTTGAGCGAGATGGACACAAGCAGATTTTGAGTAGAGAAGTGTCCTCATAACAAGACCAGGTGAAATAAGTGCGATTTTTGTTTTCATAGAGATCATTACACAAAGTTTAATAGTGTAAACATTTGCTACGTGATAAATTGACATTGCCCTTGTTGTCCGCTGCCTAACAAGGATTAGCTTCAGCCCTCTCACAACCTCTAAAGGACAAACCAAAGAAAATAAGCAGGCAAATAAATGTTTACCAATCTTTGGGCAAAGTTTTTGTGAAAGAAAAAGTACAACACAAAAAGTTCAGGGGTTGGAATTCCTCATCTTCCCAGGTAAAGGTTACAAGCTCACTTTTTCATACTTTTTATACTTAGTGAGTGTAATGAACTAACCAAATTTAGACACAAGAATCATGAGGGAAGACCAGTGGAAAGGCCAGATTTATCAGAACTAACTCAGGCTCAGACATTTTGCCTCCCCAACCAGAAGTATTTCTCCATTGTGAAGGCATGATCTGCAAAGCTGCTTATACTGCCCTTCGAGAGGGTTTCTTTATGGGAGTTGAAATGTTTTGAGCTAAAGATGACAAACTTTGAAAATCTTTGAAACTGTCTGGATAGTCACAATATTAAATGTTATTATTGCCATTATCACATTCACAATAATACAAAATACGATTACGATTACTTCAAATTGCTTTTTTGGAGTGCAGATTGAATCAAAAATATATTGTCACAATTACAATTTTTACAATCATGGAGACCTGAACCATCATGATTATGAATTAACCACATAGTCTTAACTTCACATCCCTTCATTTCTCTGGATAAGGCGAGGGAAGGTAGACTACATGGTCCCGTATGGAAATTTGTCCTCTGCATTTGACCCATCCTTCCATGCTGCTGGGGCAACCTGTCAGGAGCAGTGCTGCGCCAGGGGACCCATCTCCAGATCTTGACCTAGGCGTGGTCAGGACTACTAGCTGCAGGATTTTACCGACATATACTGTAAGATAAACGAGGGATTATAATGACTATCCCTCATGTATACATCAACATTATAAAAAGCAATCAGGAGCATATGGGCCTCTCTCTGTGTTTGCCTTTACATTTTACACACATGTAGCTACTCACACAAACTAAGAACCCAGTGTAGACGACTGGCCTTGAACCATGCACCTTGTTATGCTATGGGGAACATCTGCTGAGGTGGTCTTCCAATCAAATCTCCAATCATGACATTTTAAGCACATAATCCCGCCTCTCAAATACTTGTTACCCACCAAAACATAGCCTAATAGGTCACGTCACAGCCGCTACATGAGAGCGCTGCTTATAAAACTATGAATGAGAAATGCACGAGCTATTTCTGTAAGCGTGGCGATGTATTTTCTATACCTGAGCCTTCTAAATGGGTTAAGGTGTGAGCGACCAGAACCCCCACGGGAAGCCATTAGACCAACAATTCCAGTGCATTTTCCCCTCCTTCAGCAAAACTCAATGTGATCCCCCCAGTCACAGGCAATTTAAAAGTGCTGCCACTTTATAGACACGACAAGAGGGGGGGTCTCTATATCCAGGCAGGACATATAAGGGCCCCGGAGACTTCACACAAGCCACGTCCAAGAATTCAATCTAGTCATAGCTCTCAAACCCTGGCTAGCGGCGTTCAATTCCCCCGAGAGATGCTGAGGAAAAGTGTCTTGCTGATGGTCACCACTTTTCTAACTATGCACCAAACAGTGGTCAGTGCAAGTGCCAATTTTACTGAAAAGGTATAGGCTATATGCTAAACGTGCTACTGCTTTAGTCATGTTAGCAAAATCTCTCAAGGGACGCAGCTGTTTCTGATGTGTTTTGCTTTAAAGCTTATATGATGTATTGATTTCTAGAGTCCCTTGGTCAGGATTTCTAATGGTTCAAAAGCATACAACATGAAATTTCCATTAGGCTTACCACATGTGTTTTTCAGTTAACACGGGTGACCAGAAACATGGTGAAAGTGATATATGTTTTTCTATACAATACATGCTTTGTGGCATAAAACAAACCCGCTATTCAGTACTACAAAATCTCTATTTTCACAGCAGCTTCTGTTCTATTTCTGATTGGTCAGAGCAGAGTAGGAGGGGCTGAGATATGAACAAGAAGTGTTTCCTGCTCACTTAGAGACAGGAGCAGAGATTACTAAAAAGAGATTACTAAAAAGAGATTACTAAAAAGACATGAATGAGACCAAACAACGTACACAGAACCATACCACTTTAACAATGCCTGATCCTGTCTGATCTCAGAATCTAAGCAGGCTTGGTCCTGGTTAGTACTTGGATGGGAGACCGCTGGGAACACCTGGTGGAACAGTGACTCTAATGCAAACTGTTGTTGTGTCCTTAGGCAAAACATTTCACACACCTTTCCTAGTATGAATGTGGTGAGTGAGTGAGTCCATAATGACACATTCAGATCACTTGTTTGCGTATAACAAAGGCCCACCTGTCACCCATACAATACACCCCAAGACAGCAATATAGTTACTCTCACGACTCCAACCTTTGAGAGAGAGAAATTTTAAAAAGTCTGAGGTGTCTGAGGTGCTGCCCATGTCTGTCTCTACACCATCAATTCATTATTTAGCACAGAGGTTAGTGTGGCCGCCTTCAGTGCTGCTCCAAGAGAATTGGATGCGAGAGTTGGACTTCAGAACTCTCTAAAGGTCTCACTCCTCCTCAGGTCAGAAAACACAGACATACAAGCTGGGCGCTGCAGTGGATCTATCAGGACAAGGTCTGACTGAAGAGAACAAGGCATCTTCAGGCAAAATGCAAAATGCCCCCAAAAAGTCTCCAACGTGCTCACACTTAACCTTGGAATTGTTACATTTGTAACAACTGGAAAACGGCAGCTGGAAAAGTTTCCTTCTCTGTAATGATGAATGTAGGGAATGGGCAATATGTCAGTTATATCGGTATCGGCTGATATCTGAAGGTTTTAGCAGATATCATATCACCCAAAATATCTGTCAATATTTTTTGCCCCTGTCTATGTGTGTCCTCAGTGTCCTCAGTGCATCAGGTTTGTCTTTTTGACGAGTCTAATGATGTTAAAATAGCAATAGATGCGCAATTAGACTAAAAATATGGCTGTATGTAACAACTTATTTTATATTTGAGATAAATATGTTTTGTTATTATTTTTCAAAAGTGAAAAGTATATTTGGGATCTTTACTTAATAAATTTGTTGGGCATGCTATGGATTTCAAAAGCTAAATATTGGTATCGGCAATTATTGGTTACCAAATATCAGATATTGGCTCAAATAACCATATTGGAC
>KN486750.1:32831-47332 GCA_000787095.1 Periophthalmodon schlosseri | reverse complement strand
AATACGCTTTGCAATAAGGAACGATTCAGCCAGTTATACAGGTACCTTCAGTTACCAGTGTGTGCAACCAGAGACTTGGGAATCTACAGCTGGCCTTGGATACAATCTCACCGTTGAGATACACTTGGAGTAAACTGGTTTGAGCCGGGATTCACTGCTGCTTTGTTGCACAGCTGGTGGTACAAACATGACAGGTATGAAGGTGTCTGTCAATGCTAATGTTTAATAAAGCATAGCCATGAATTAATTGGCGTTAGGCATAGACCCCCCGCTGTATTGTCACCAAAGAAAAACAGCCCTTGAGATGACTGGCGCCTTCTGTAGCAAACATGTTTTCGTCAATTACTGTTCCATATAAGACACTTTTAACATGGACAGCACATATCAGTATGCAGTTTAAAATGGGAGTTAAATATGCTCTATGCGATTTGAGGTGCAGTGTTTATGGAAGAAATATCCAAACGCGTAATTCACAGACACTGAACTTTATCTTTAATTGGGATTATAGCAACAAACCTGTCTTTTCTAATCTTATGGTCTTTCAGGTGACAACAATCACGTCTTTGGGGTTGAATAATGGCACCACTTTCTGAAGCTTTGATTTATGCTGATAAAGAAGACAGTTTCAGCCTCCTGTTTGTAGGTGACACCGGATACTTGACCATTCAAAAGATATATTTTATTTTTTGATTGCTATGACATTGGCAATGGTGCTTGATTTTAATCAGTAAGAAACCCATGAATTCAGACTGATGAAAAAGTAGGAACGCAGACCATCCTTGCGGCCATAGTAAAGGCACAAATTAGGATATTGTGAATGAATCTTTATAATAGAGGTTTGTGGCTCATCTGATAGAGCAAACTTGAATATTCCAGGTTCTGATCTGGGTGCCACTATTTTTACTCTTTGAATGCTTAAAGTTTCAAAAACTCTATAGAGTGCCCTTTCCACAGATAACTAACTTCCACTTGGCATGATGATTCATTTGAAAGCTAGGTTGAGTTTCAGTGTTCAGTGCCAAGTTACCTAACACTTCAAACAAAAAAAATATAAAATCCAGCATTTCAGTGAACCTAAATTGCTAGTGCTAGTGTTCACCTGCTCCACCATTGTTTGAAATATAAAGTAAGAGAGGACCCGTTAGCTCAGTGCCTACCTTTAATTGGTGAAAAATGGAATGGGAGAAAAAAGGAGCCAGGGACAGTGACGCTTCTGAGCGCACACAATGAACCCTTTTAACACTGCTCCCCACTCTCTATCCCCGACTACTGCTTGGCCTGTCATATTAAGCTTTGTCAGAATCCAATTAGTGCAGAGTGCGAGGAGTTTAAAAAATCCTCTCATTTACAGAACTTATTTTAATTTAAAATGAATGTGTCCCGGGTGCATCAACAACTAATCATTTTCAGAAGAGGTCTTAAACTTTGTGGAGATGCCTTACTCATTTTTCTAATGTCTTGCCTCATTATAACAAATTCACAAAGGCTACACAATATTAACGTTTTAGAAAAGGGAAGATCTTTCGAAAGCTGCATGTGGATATTATTTCAAATAGCTTAGACATGTACTGGAGTTAGCTCTGATTTTAATAGGCCTCTAAATCCTGTTAAAAATAAGCATCTAAGCAATGCATGGGTAAATGTGCCATCTTACTTAGAAGTAGTTGTTCAGATATGCTCAAACTAAAGCAAGACCAATGAACGCAGACTTACAGTGTATAGAATAAAGTATGTATGTGTCAATGACAACATGAGAGAATGTGTTTGGACAAGAGAAGTAAAAAAATATCTGATTTTGGGCTAAAATGGGACATCATCCACATTCAAAAGTAAAAATATCAATACCCTTTACGCTCTCTTCAGTTGGAAGTAATAAGGAATCAAGTGCATTATTACTGCCTGTTCTATTCAAAGTAGTGATGGGACTTTAGGCTCTTTTAGGGGATCCGAAGCTTTTGGATCTGTTCATTTCAAAAAGCCGTTCAAAAGACTGGCTCTTTTACGATGTATTTATATGACAGAAGCCAATGTGAGAACTCATTTTAACTACAAAATAATCACTGAGAGAGACAACCAAGGCTCAGATGTGTTTAAAATGGTTCAAACTGAGAGTTGGGAGTGTTTACACTTTTGAATTATGAATAATCTAAATAAAACACTGCTCTACAATAATAATAACTTAAAAAAATCTAACTGTTATTATATGTTTGGGTTTTTTTTTGTTCACAAAGCTCTCACTGGTGTTTCCTGCTCTGCTGCTGGGCTGATTCCTGCGATGGTTCATGGTTAATCAGTATAAAAATGCATAAAAATGACAAAAAACAAGATTTGGTTCTTTTAAAAAATGAGATCCAGTTCCAGCCGTTCACAGTAAGGAAAAGTTCAAAGGAGCTGACTTGTTCATGAACGCCACATCACTAATTCAAAGACATTGACTGAATGATTTGTTGGTAACTAATATTCGTTAAACTAAATATACAAAAATGTTTGGTTATTCACATTTAAATTCCTCCTTGAAAATATTTGTATTCTAGGACAGCAACTAACAAGTATTTTAATCGACTGATATCTTTTTTTTAATTAATCAGTTAGTTATTTGACACAAAATGTTTATTCAATTTGACCCATTTGAGGCTAAATTAAGGATGCTGGAAGACATGTTCAATATTCAATGAAATATTCACCTTATTCCGGAAGTTGCCATGGGCACCGGCATCGTCATTCAGGTTGTATTATTTTGCATGAGGCTGCCGATCTTGACAGTAAATAAGTTCTACACAAACTACAAAGCCGTTTTAAAGCCCTCCCACAGAATCGGTGCATTGTTGACTTGTTGGTCACATGAACATAGAACATTTTACACAAAACAACCTACTTTTATATCATATTTTAGTGGCAAAACTTCACCAATTTGTCTATTTAAATGAATGGGATTCCCACTTAACTGGACGCTTAATCCTACTGAATTCGATTGATTGTGATTGCATGCTGTCTTTTCTTCTATCTGCTGTTTTCTTGCATATTACAAGCTGCCAACTGAATGTCTGCACTGTGAGATGAGTAAAGAATCTTAATAATAAAAAAATGCAAAGAGAGGCAAAGGCGGTACTCATTTATCAATATTTAGAAGTGAAACAAAACACATAGCAGTATCATTTTGTTAACAGTAGACATAAAAAAACAAGTTGAAGGTAAGTCTTTGAAAAATAAGACAGGAGTCAAACTCTCTTTGACCTCCAGCGTCAAATTCATAATACATCATCCGTAACAAAAGCTCATAGTTGGCAGAGGGCGCTCTTAATCAGTTCGTGTTTGAGCAGTGTCTTAAGATGACTGGAACAGTGACTTAAAACTCCGTCATTTTCTTGTGCGTATCTGCCTTCTTGTGCTCCTTCTGGATGGACTGCTCCTGGGCCTTTTGCTGGGCCAGGACTCGGCGGGCTGCTGTCAGCTTCTCCTCCAGCTGTTTGACTCTGGAAGCATCCCTGAAAACACAACAATGAAAGAATTCACAAGTCAGAATCAAACAGAAAGACTGTGCTTTTCTGGAGCGAGTGGGCCTCTAAACTTGTCACTTTATTTACATTTCCACACAACTCCCACTGAACACCCTCACTTGTAAACTCAAATGAATAATCAGTTGATGGGCGCTACATGTGGGCTCAAAGCAAAAGTGACAGTCGAGTGAGCAGTGATAATGTTATTCAGTGTGAAGAAGACACTGTAAGCTGCAGCAGGAACACAGCGATGTACATTCCCTACAGGAACTTAAGTTATAAATAAATAATGCCAAATTTAGCTGACCCTGCTCTCACCCACTGATTTGGATGTTTGTATATGTTTAGCAGTTATTTCATTCGAAGGACCTTAATACTTGAGTCTTGAGCACTCTTTTTAATTATATTTAAAGGGCTTTCTACAGATCTATTACAATATATTTGATATATTGTGAAACTGCAGTATGAGCAGAGGTACACAGACTAGTGGTAGTTTTGTGTGTTCTTACAGATTAAGAAAGGCTGCCCTAGTTTTAAATTGAGTCCTAATTTAGTTCTGCTCTTGTGGGTTAGCTATAGTGTGGTCTGTTGGCTTCCCACCTTTGCCAAACAGCAACACACCTAATCTGTGGAGTCTCTGTGAAAGTAAAACCAAGAGCTCCACATAAAAACCCATGCATGTCTATAATGGTGCCCAAATCATTTCACACTTTAATAAGCCTAAAATGTATTTCTTTAACATTTAAAAAAAAGTTAGTTTGGACTCAGTTGTGACCATGGTGCAGGCCTGGTAAGTTCTTGTCTTTTTTCTAGTGTAATGCACAGTAGTTAAAGTAGTAGTAGTAGTAGTAGAAGACCTGTCACAACACTTATTATATCGACTTATCGTTTTATTTAGAGTGGGAACAATAATTTTTGCGGGTATTTATATTATTTTTTATTATTATTATATATTTATCTTCTTCACAACAATACTGTGCATTTAGAATATTTTGCGGATAGTTCTGTCCCTTTAGGGTTAGTATGTTAGTGGCATTTTCTTAAGCAATATATCACACTTCAAAATTTTTTATCATGACAGGCCTAGTTGTGGCAGTAGATATAAAAAATAATACATGAATGGGGCTTTAAAGCATGCACTGACCTTCCTGTTTGCCTGCTGAGGGTCTCGCAGATCTTCATGATTTCTCTCTCAGTCTGAGCCACTCTCTCTGAGGCCTGGAACAGTCGCACGTTCAGGCTCCTCTTAGTGCTGCTGTTGCCCCGATAGGCCTCCACCCCGCTAAGCGTGTTTTCCTCTCCTCCTGTAGTGGGGTGGGCATTCTTCCCCCCCAGTTTGTGATTGAGGAAGTCAAAGACAGTCTGGCGCCCCCCAGTGTTGACCCGGGGTTTCCTGCGTTTCTTGGGCAGCCCCTTCAACGTGCCGTCTTTAGCTGCTCTGCTCTGCTCTCGTCTCTGCGTCAGCTCCACACACATGTCCAGAGACTTGCCTTTGGGCAGGACCATGGCCATGACAGGTTCCACTCTCCCCTCTTGTGTCTTACCCAAACCTGTGTGCAAAAATATCTCAGGGTTACATTGACTCTGTATAAAAAATTAAGCTGAAATAACTATAAATAAACTATAAAATCACAAAGACTGCTATTATTTAGGGTTTAAAATGTCCACTGTAAAAAAACAAAATATCCTGTTATTAAAATCCCAACATGTTAACCCTCAACAAACATGTTCTGAAATGCATGGAATTAAGCAGTTCATATTTCAGTCTTTTGGCAAATAATACTGCTTCTGGACGTAAGCTGAAATAAGCATTCTGAACAGAATCCTACTTTTTATACAAAATCGTAAATCAATTTTTTTTCTAAAATCATGCAAGCCTAGTATTTTACCACGTGATGTTATCTTATTGTCTTTTATAGTTAGGGTGTAATATACGAGTGATTGAGGGTTGGCAGTTTGAATCAGTTTATTTATAAACTTGAGTCAAACATATAATGTTTGGAAATATCTGTTGACATATCTGAACAAGAGAAAGATAATTTTGGGGCCTTGAGATAATTGGACCTTGAACCAACACATTAAAAACAAATAACCTTTTCCATATTCATATCCCATTTTGAGCATTAGTTTGGAGCCGATGCCTTTGGTGTGTGCCTCCCAGCCACCAAATTCAGAACTGCTCAGTAATGCTGTGGAGTCTGCAGCAGAATCCAGAACTGCCAGAGAAAACAATGAATTAAAATTCTGTGTACATGACATAAGTTTAAAATTCAGTGAAGAGGCAAAAAGAGGCATACCTTTTGCATATGCTGCATCATCCTCATCTTCATCCTCAGATTCAGAGGTCACGGGGTCATCCTCTCTCATTGGGGGAATAAGACCATCTGCCTCAACCACAGCATCTTTCAGCAGCAGAGAGTCAAACTTCACAGTGTAGAAGCCATTATCGATGTCTAGAAGGATAAAAAAACAAGATATGTGAAGGTGCTGGTGATTCTTACAACAGTGAATTCATAAATATAAATGCTGTATTGACAAAAATGCCAAGTATGGATGAAGCAACCAACTGCCTACATGTAATGCATGTACAGTAACATGTTACATAAGCTAAATCCTAAACAAAATACATGAATTAACTATTTTTGGCCTGCTGTTGCATGACTTCATTAACATTGATTTGTCCAGTGTGACATTCACTGGGACACTTTCGCTGCTAAGAACTACATAGTACCTGTGATTTTGGCTGGGTACCAAATGCCATCTTCATGTCGAGCCAAACAAGATGAACCTTCTTCCAGTTTACTCAAGTTACTCTCCACAAAGTCCCTGAGCTCTGACACCAGCACTACCTGCCCATGCGAAAACCTGAAGAAATAAACACAATTTTCATAAAGAAACAAGGCTAAAGAAGCATATAAATAGCTATTTCATGTTTTAATACTTCACGTTTGACATTTGGACGTGTCAGAAAAAAACAAAAAAATACTTTTATTGTTTTTAGATTCCTTATCAAAAGCAACACTGCCACTTAGTGGATCTTCTCTGCAATTGCAAAAAATGCATTCGGTATGTGTGAACTGACCTGCAATTGTCTGGGAATCGGCACTTATCCTCCAGATAAAATGGGCAGGGTTTCATAGACTTCTGTGTGGGGTAAATGTAGAGTACTCTGACACAGGGTTCCTCTCCCTCAGACGGCTCCACTCCCACAACCATTGCATTGTGGTACTCCAGAGTGCCCCAGCTCGTCCTATATGGAGCTCTTACTTTTGTACCGCTCAGATCTTCTTCTTCTTCTTCCTCTTCATCTTCATCTTCCTGATTACATCCCTCTTCACCTCCTTCTTCACTATTATCTTCAATATTATTATTACTTGAAGTCTCTCCTACTTCTGAATAGAACGCAGCAAACTCAGCATCAAAGGATGTGCTCCCCTCAGATTGTGAGTTTGGCTGTGGTGTATCAGTGTCCTCTAAACTGGCCAATAGATTGCTCTTTTTGACTGACACAAGGCTGGATTCTGTAAGTTCTATGAGTTGACTCAAGTCCTCCTTTAGTTTGAGTAAATCAAGATGCTGTGAGGGGTCCAAGCCAGCCTGGAGCGCCGCTTCTACCTGCTGCAGCTGCCCAGTGTAGGTGGCAATAGCAGCCTCCAGGGATTCCTCATCCATACTGGATTTTACTGGTGGACAGGACAGGGGAGGATGGCATCAAGACATGGGACACCTAGAAAAAGGAAAATGGGGGTTATAAACGCCCAGCTGTGCGCAGTTTTAAGTTTTGACAATGAACCTTTAAAGATAAAGTTTGCGAATTATCATTTTAACAATGAAACAGTTGAGAACAGAGTGATATGTGTTTGCTAAACGAGCTAGCTCATAGCTATATAGGCTATAAAAACACAGATGAAGCAAAGCATTTTACAACCTCATCAAACCTTCTCCGGATGTGCAATAGAAATGTAAGCCACCATATGACTGTGATTGAATAAAATAATCGTTTGAAAAATCCACTGAGCAGACGAATCACAACATGACCGGGTGAAAGTCAAGTTGCTTTAGCTATGGTTTCAAATTAGAAGTGTTTCCGCTTTGAGCCGCGTGTCAGTTTCAGAATAAAATAAGAGCGTGACCTCATCTACGAAAAGCCCGTGTGATTTAGGTGAAAATCGAATAAATTATATTTGGTAGGTATATATTATATAATGAAGAATATTGAAGAAAATATACTAGTTTGTTGGAAAATACAGTCAGAGTTGTCAACATTTGGCATATGTTACGTGAGAGTCTCAAAATAAGGATATGTAGTTGTTTTTTCTTGCCAACTTGCTGCTGCACGCCTTAGTCATACTAATGCGTCGTTGTCCCACAATGATGACGTTTAATTTAGATTCTGCATGAGATCCAGCCACATTTTATAAAGTATTTCATTTTTGTAAATTATAGACTTTAATATTTTGTTCTCGATGACCATGGTGTTGTTATCTGCTCCGTCTCCTGCTCCATGCTCTGTGGATCCAGTGAATACTATAAAACGTGAAAGAGTAAGCGTTTTCGGCATTGTTTATATCAGAGCTTACACATGCTTATGTATTATAATAGGAGCCTAGAGAGCCACTCATGTGAAATCAAGCTGTAAAATGTAAGTTATATGTGTGTTATTGCATGTTATCTGGTTTAAAGACATATTCTGCACTATCATCCGCTGAATGGAATGGGTGGTTAGGTTTTGGCAATACCCATAAAGCAAATTTGGCTGTATTGATTGAAGTGAATTTGCAGTATTCAATTAAATACTCTGCATACTAGAAAATCTGAATCATTATTCTTATAATCATTTCTAGAAATTATTTGATACTAGTAAGAAGTGAATGTGGTATTGTGATTATCTATCTGCCACCCCTGATAATAAAGTGCCCTGGTACTTCACTCTGGCAGCTGACTTTCTATTCTTTGTTGTCTCTCCAGAAATAACCATTGGCTGCAGCAATGCCTTTAGCCATGTCCCAAATCAACGACCCAAAGATTGCCTTTGCCTTCCTTCGTCCTGCTTGTGTGCTACTCACCAAAGAGCCTACCTTGTCCAATGTGGAGACTTTGAGTGCCCAGTTAAAAGAAGTCAATGATGTTTCTTTGCAGCAACTTCAAGACTATGTACTTTTCCCATTACGTTTTGTGCTTAAAGTCCCTGGACCTAAGAAAGACAACTTGGTGCAAGCTGTGGCTAATGCTATTGGCTACGTTTTGGAAAATACATGTGTGCAAAGCTGGGATACTCTCCATGATCTGTTTTCTGAACTTTGTTTATGCCTATGCTGTCCGACTGATCCTGGTAAACCGGTAGATGCATCAGAGGAGTTAAAATTGTCAATTCTCAAATGTCTAGATGCCTTGATACATGCAGCTTATGGGGATATTGTCATCAAACTCTATGAACCAGTCATGTTACCAGGACTTGGGGCTGCCGTGTCATTGCTTTTAGCTTTAGCAGAAAAGGAGAAAAGTCGAGAAATTCAGGGTGCTGCTTTGAAGTTGTTGTTGGTTTTGATACAGCAGTGTGATTGTAGTCAGGAGCACATAGACTGCACAGCACACAAAAGGACTATTGGAAGAATTATGGCTTCATTTTTACCCGGGATCTCCACTGCTATAGCCAGGATCATCACAGGCGACATACGACAAGGGCATGGAGTCACTGTCAGAGCCCTGAAGGTGGGTATAAGATCTGCTCATTGTATCAGAACTAGATAATCATTTGAGCAAGTATCAATACTAAAAAACTCACATTCACAGGATAGAAATTAACCTTTCCTAAATAGTTTTAGAATGATCTTGAGCTGTATCAGAACAAGTATAAGACAACATAGTATAGAATATGCCCACGCACCACTATGGAACCTACCTGACCAACTGAGGGATTACACAGATATAATGCATGTTGTGGAATTTCTAATAGTAAAAACCTTAAAAATATAAAAACAATGGAGAAGTTGGCTTGAATCAAAGAGTCTGATTTATTGAATCACTTGTGCGCGCAATCGTCAAAGAGCTGTTGTCCCTAACAGAGTGTTGTCTCGCCCTCAGCTGACAAATGAACATACATACAGTGTATTTATACCATCAAAACAATCGTCCCAGTTTAGTCTAGTCCAAATGGCTCGAGGCTGCAGGACACATCGTCCCGTAGGCTAACAAACAAGAGATACACCCATGCATAACAACAGATAGTATCACGAAGGTTAGGTCAAAGAGATCCATAACAATACAAGTAAAGATTTAGGGTAAAGAAGGCCATAACAGGCCACATGGTAATATAAAATGAAGTACTATGATTAAATGTTGAAAATCTCATTGTATTGTCTAAAGAAAGAGTGACTTTTATTATCATTGTGGTATCAGAATCTGTATTGAGTATCGAGTTAATTCCTTAGTATTGAAAATTAGAAAGTACTGAACATATTGTGAAAAGTAGCACATGCAAGGTACTAGTATAAAAAATTGACCTATATCCGTTGTGTCCTCCCCTCAGGTATGGTCTGGTACAGTTAGCCTGGTAATGGAAGACTCCCATCTCCAGTGTTCTGCCCCTGTGGAGACCCCCTCCCCAGAACTGGGCCGTGTCGGGCAGCTGCTGGTGCTCAGGACTGAGGAGTGGGTGAAGAGCACTGCAGCCCGGCTTTGTGTGCTCCTAAAGAAGATCATCTCCTGCACTTCAGCCCATCGCCACTGGAGGGTCCGCCTGGCCTTGGTGGAGCTAGCAGACCTCCTGTTACAGAGATGTGGACAGTCTCTGGCAGAGTGTGTGGGGTCCCTTCTGGATGCACTTGTGGGAGCTATCAATGATGATGAACCCAGAGTCAGAGACAGGTAGGCTTGGATTGTTGCGTATTAGTTAATTATACAAATTAACAAAGCAATATTGTAATGTCAATTTTGCTATTTTTATGTTCCCATAAGAAATGCCATATGGTTTTCTTCCATTTTATTTTTCTTCTATACAAAATTAAATATTGCTTATTGTTTTCCTTTGGGCCTCCTGATGAGTCACTGCTGCCACTGTATCTTATGTTGGTGTACAATCCATTCTAGCCGAGGAGTCCTATTTATTAACACTGTCTCAATATTTCTTTAGATGCGAGATAGCACTTAGAGAGGTCTCCCAGAGGAACCAGCAGATCAACTGTGGAGATGACAGCAGTAGAAACATCTCTAAGACATTCACAGATGTCCTGTCAGAGAACCTCCACTCTTTGTGCACCTCTCTGCCACGTCTCATGAGGACCTCAGACGACCAGAAGAAACTGTTCGTCCTGAATGTGTTTCTGGGATATGTCAAACTGCTGGGCCCTTTAGTGTCTGTGGTCCTTGCCTCTGCTGCACATCTGGAAAGGGTCTCAAAGGCATTAATGCAGGTAAGGTTAAATTAAGTTAACAAGAGTATTATTAGGAAACACTGCTTCAATACAAAAAGCCATTGAGTACCCCACTATATCATATGTTTGCATTATAGAGTTCAGGAAGGAACGTCAAAAAACGGCCACATTTATCACTGTATAGTGTTAGAAAACATTTAATGAAGGCTAAGTTTAGTATTTAGCATCTCAAAATCTCCATTGGTTTGGTGTAGTCAGACGTCACAATCCCAACCGCTATACAGTATGTTGCATGTACATCGTGTGTGTACTTCTGCCAATTTAGGTAATGCATACAAATAATATATAATGGCTTAGGTGTATTAGGTGCAATTATTAATTTACTCTCCACAATCAGTGGTGGTAAGCCACTTCTGTAGCTACTAAGAATACTTACTATAAAACTGAATTGTTTACTATACGACCCTCACAATACGGCACACAAGTGACTCAGTATTCACATGTCACTACTCCAGCACATTATTCATGCCATGCTTTTACGAAACATATCAATATTGACATGCATATCAAATTGTGACAAAACTGTATCGTTGCATCCTAAGTAACTACAGCTGTTCTCTGGCTAGCTGATGAAAACATGTCCACCCATCTGTGAAATTGGGCAGTACCTTCATGTACTGGCCATTTGTCTGGTTCCAAACTATTGCTCATCATTTTAAAGCTGGGGTGCTATAGATTTTATGGCTTAAGAAAAATGAGTAGAGCTGAAGTCATTCCTCTTATGATTGATCTGACAGGTGCTCGAGCTGGATGTGATGGACGTTCGGATCGTGGAAGAGAGGAGCTACACTGACACGGACATCGAGTCTGGCTCAAGTGCTCATGTGCACAGGAAACATTTTATGTACTTCACAGATGACCAAATCTTCTCTGTGCTCATGGAGATCTGCCGCACATTAGGTAAGTACGTCGAAATACAGATTTAATATGGGTGCACGTGGATAGTAGTAGTAGTTGTGACATAGTAGTTGCAGTAAAATCAGTGTTAAATATGTCACAACAGTGGCAAGAAAGGTAGAAGTCACTGCACTAATAATAGCCTATTTCCACAATCATTGTACAAGTAGTAGCAGTAGTTGAAGAAGAAATAATAGAAGTACCATTAAGAGCATAGGGATTTTTTTTTCCCCTAAACTCTTTGCAGGGGTGTGTGACAAAATCTTTCCAGTTGATTAAATTGCAATCGTTAATTTATGTATATATACTTTTTTGTAAACATTTAATTTATAGGTTACTACGGCAACCTGTACCTTCTGACTGATCACTTCCTAGACCTGTACAGGCAGTCTTCTGTATACAGAAAACAGGCTGCAATGGTTCTGAATGAGATTGTCAGGGGTGCTGCTGGTATTGCCGTAGCAACAGGCGGTCAGGGTTTGGCCGCTGGACCATGTGCTGAGGAGGACCTTAGGGCAGCAGTGGAGTCCATCATAGAAGAATACATCAGTGTCAACAACTGGCACCTTATGACAGTCAGTGAGGAGACGGATAGAGACAAACAAGACCAAAAGGTGAGTTTCAGCATCATGTTTACCCTTTACTCACTGACTGCTGACCACTGACTGTTCATTGCATCTTTTTGATAAATTATAATTGTCTTCTCTATAAGTATATGTTTTCCATTTGATGTTATAATTGTCTATAAGCTTGTAATGGAATGAATATTGTTAAAAATATATGATTCGCATTTGATAAAACTGTGTGCATGGTAGGGGCTGTGCACATGCAAGAAATAATTGTTCTATTGAAAAGAATGGCACTCTGAAGTTTTGAGTAGTGTTCATTTTAAATGCAGCTCACTCCTCCCCGGCTCTGAGACTGGTGTAAAATGCACTATTTGAAGAGCAGAGCCACTGTAAGGTTCCATGCTCCTGCAGTGAGCTGTCAGGACTGAATTATTAAGCAGACAAGAGGAGAAGGGATCTCTGTGGGCCTGCAGCTTCAGGGCCAGTGACGCTTGGAGATAAACTTCTGTGCTGTAAAATATGTGCTCTACATAAATGTGCAGAATATACACAGCCTTACTGACCTCGCTCTGGATATTTTGAAGCCCTACAGACAAAATATAGAAAAAATTAGTTTATTTTCTTATGTTCATGCTGTCACTTCAACTTTCAGAAAACATGTAGCTTCCTGTGGCATCTACTTTCTTAACACACTAGGTAGCATCACTTATGACATACTGTTACTAATGTTTTATGTTGTTGACAATTATTTACACCATTGAAGCTAGTTGTACAAAAAAAAATCAATCTTGATTCTTTTCACATTTCCTTCTGTAGCTGCTCAGTCCATCCAGACTTCTCTCCATCTCCAACACTGAGACCACTGCCCCGGCAGACCCTCTCCATCTGGTCCCATTTGGTGCACCAGCCTCCACCTCACACCTCCATCAGCTCAACAGTAACATCTGGCAGCTGTGTGTTCAGCTTGAGGGCATATCATGTTTCGCTCAGGCTCTGGGCCGGGGTTTCTGTCCCTTGTTGATGACCTCATTATACCCGGTTTTGGAGAAGGCCGGAGAAGAGAACCTGTTGGTTAGCCAGGCGGCGCTAGGCTGTATGTGGGGCATATGTAAGGCATGTGGTTACCCCTCACTGAAGGAGCTGATCAATGAGAACTCGGACTACCTGCTCAATGACATCTCTCTTAACCTGCAGAGGCTCAGTCAGCACCCACAGGTAAGGACCACAACACGAGATACAACATGCAGTATCTGTATATTCTGATTTGTGCTTCACCCAATTGTCATTATTGGTAAAACATTAGTCAAAGGCATATTTATATATTGGCTACTTATATGAGGCATGTGAGATATCTACTATATTGTTTTTTGTTTTTTTGAATTTTTGTAAAATACATAAACCTTTATAACATACTTATATTGTATTAAATAACTGTCAAAATGGTTGGAATAAATTATATAAAAAGATGATGACAAAAAAAATCAATATAACTGTACATATTATTTCCGTAACCTTTGTATAGCATCACTTTGAACAGGGCAATCCCTACTGTTATGTTTTATTGTTTATATTTAAGACCATTCATTTTAGCATTTAAGCTTAAACAGATATAATTAAGCTTATTTTTCTTAGTAATTAATTATCTGCTCATTATTCTTGAGTTTTTTTTCTGAGTGCTGTGCTATTATGCCCAGGCTCCTCGGGTGCTCACGGTGATGTTGACTCACTCAGACTGCTCTCTACTGCCCCTGGTGGGGGACATTGTGCAGGATGTGCTAACAGCTCTGGACCTGAGCTATGACCACACAGCTGCTCTGTTCTGTTCTGTGTTACATGCACTGATGAAGGCACTGGGTAAGACCGCTTGAGGCATGCTAATGCTAATGAGAAGAGCAAATACATCAAATATCATAGACCTTTCCTTGCATCTTTCAATATTGTTTTAAATAACCCTGTGATACTTCTTACTATGGTTATTCATTGTTCTCAATTTTGTTACTTACTTAAATTACTGAAACTTGTTTTTTGGCATAGCAAGGTGGTTTCCTTCCAGTCGGTGCACATCCAGAGTGTGGAGTAAATCCAAGCACAGAACCACAGACCAA
>KN486750.1:3470-32348 GCA_000787095.1 Periophthalmodon schlosseri | reverse complement strand
CT
This sequence comes from Periophthalmodon schlosseri, assembly GCA_000787095.1. NCBI lineage: Eukaryota > Metazoa > Chordata > Actinopteri > Gobiiformes > Gobiidae > Periophthalmodon > Periophthalmodon schlosseri. The sequence goes on along the minus strand of KN486750.1, from coordinate 32,346 downwards.
GCTTGCACAATATTTTTTGGATAATCTATGTGTTCAGTCTTTCATGAGCTAAAATTGCACAAAAGGGTTAGCACTAATATCGTGTTTTTTTCTTTACGTTTTCAGGTGCTGGACGTGTTAGAGTTGTGTATAGCTGTTCTGAGCGAAATGGAGAATGAGCTGCTTCCCATGGCCCATCGCTGTTGGCCTGCTCTGCTTCAAAGACTGACTGCGGACGACCCACTGGCTGTACTCAGGGCCTTCAGGGTACGACCCATTTCATGTGTACAACATTAATCATTGAGGGTATATGGGTATGTTCTTTTGAGGGGAAAAAAACTATACTGAGATTTTAATGCTCTAAGGTTAAACTATCAGTGGCTTAAAGTGGTGGTGCTTTAAGAAACAATATATCATACTTCAAAAATTGTTTTTGGTGTTAAGCCAAGCCTCGCATTAATACATATACTGAAATTATTGAAATTACATGGCTGGATGAAAATAAATGAAATTAACATGAATCCTTACCACATACTTGCTATTAAAATAGTGGATATTGTTTTCCATTGTTTGAAAGTAGTATATAAATATAGTAGTATAGTAGTAAATATTGTGTATTGCCTCTTCCAGGTGCTGTGTACTCTAGGGGAGACCTGTGGAGATTTCCTGAGGAGGCGAGTGTCCAAAGAAGTTCTTCCAAAGCTGAGCTTGTCTTTGCTCCGCCAGGCTCCGGTCAGTGCCAGAGCTGGACCGGTCTACTCCCACACTCTGGCCTTCAAACTACAGCTGGCCGTTCTGGAGGGGCTGGGCTCTCTGTGTCAAAGGCTGGACTTGGGTAAGACTCTCGGCACATCCTCTGCACTCTTTTGTGTTTATTTCAAAGATGTTTCATCCAACGAAAAGAATGGGTTTGTTCAAGTAATTCTTTTAATTATTTTCCACGCACACGCATTAGAGGTTTATGTTGTAAAAGTACCCAGGTGACTTTTGATTTAAGACAGGAGATTCTGTGGTAGTAAAGCTAAAAGAACTGGATGAAACATCAGTTTGTTTTGTGCATGGTAATAATTAGGATCTCATATATGTAAAATGTGGTTTTATTTTCTGTTAAATATATGACTCATTTTCAATTTCAGTAAAACGTCAATTCATTTGTCTACCACAAGAGGGCAGACTTGTATCATTTAAGATTGAATAGTGAACTACACTACGCAATTAGCAGGCAATTATTGAAAATATGTTATGACGTTCCATATCACTGTAGACGTATGAGACATTACATCTTACAAGATATGGGAACAGTAGAAAATATGCGTGGACACTGTTTTCTTGTTACCAGATTTTTGTAGATCTACGTACATGTAGATTTAAGGATATTTAATAACAAAGTATATTAGCATTCACTATGGTATCAATGTATCTTTTATTATTCGTTACTACCTTAGTACCAAAAAAGAAGCCGTTTGTGTCCTCTCATAAGCGTTCTGTTAAAAAGCCATTACACTCTCGTGCTGTGTGTAAATTGCACTTGACCAAATGGCTTGAAATTGCCTGGTTGCTCATCGTGATCATGGCATTTCCTCAATGAACCTTTCCCATTTGGTTTCTCCCTAAGAAGAGACTACCCCCCACAAGAGAGCCAATGACACATTCAGGCCTCATTTCCTTCTCACTTTGATATTAACTCAATATTTCAAACAAAGTCAGTGTGAAGGCTACTATAATACATGCATTTGATCTAAGTATATCTTTTAGATTAATTTTACATCTTGCACTTTGTGAAACAGACTCATCCACCATAGCTCCTGTGTTGTGAATATGTCCCACTGTGCTTTGCCCTGCCTCTCAAAAATAACTAAAAATAGTCTGTGCTACAAGCATCTTTTTACAGTAATTATCTTCAAGCAGATTTTTTTTTTTTACATTTAAAGATCATTTCTATGATTGAAATGGTGTGTTAGACCCATGTTTGTCATAGTTACTGTACACGATATACATTTTTAAGATTATCCACTATATTATTGGGTTATGTAAAAATGTATTCTGAAATTATTGTAGTTCTCTCTCTCACTATCTCTCTCTCTCACTAGATCTCTCTCTCTCACACACACTACCTCTCTCTCTATCTCTCTGTATCTCTTTCTCTATCTCTCTATCTCTCTCTCCATCACCTCATTCTCTGCAGATTTTATACCGTTCTCCTAAGCGCCAAACTGGGTCGCCTTTCAAGCCTCATTTTAAAAAACTCATAATTTTTGCTATAGGTCCATTGGCTAATTCAGCCCACAAGCCAGTCCAGTTTGCCATGGAATAAAAACCTTGATAATATTTCAAAGTAAAATGTGATTATTTAGAAACTTCTTTCATCCATTTCTGGGCTATAGTCTTTTGTGGAATCAAGATGCAAGGGAGAGAAATGCTTAGGAAAAGGCTAGGCTGCAGAACACTTTGGTGCAAATGAATAAGAAATAACATTGCCAATTTGGAGGTAAATGATTTGCTTGAGTTGGTTTGTGTTGCCGCGGTTCTCTTTTGGGGAATTGGAGGCCGGGTAATTGGCTTGCTGAGGGCGTCCCAAAGGTAAAAGATGGAGCCAAATCGGTATTCACGCACGGAGAGGATTGTGCAGCAGAAATAGTGCAGTTTAAGTGAGGCGAAGCAATCCTGTGTGAGCGCCTACAATTCATACCAATTAGGTGTGGGAGAAAAGAAGGAGATTTGGATGCAAGAGAAAAATGAACTTAACTTTTTCAACTCTTTTCAGTATGATTTTTTTTTTGTTATTGCAATGTATTTATATATTTCAGTATATGGTGCCATTTCTTTACATTTCAGTAGCAGTACCACTGGAATATGTACTGCATGTATGGACTCTGCCTGGCATGAGTACTTCCAGAGCACTCATCTGGGCTCATTAAGACGTGAAGTATGGTTAAAGTCGAGACAGGATCTATATTTCCCCTTTCATCTGCTCCTCTCATACTCTTTCATCTTCACTGCTCTCTATTTCCAATTTAAGATTTGAAACGCGTCCTTTTGCTACCAAGCTGGCTTTGAGTTTGGATTTCAAGGGAGGGCTTATTTTTGGTTTGTTGGAAATGTTATTGGGTAATTTCATGAGTTGCTTTAGTTAACATTATGTTGAGATATTTTTTTCTTAATTGCTTTGAAACATAGTGCTGCCAAAGGAAAATTTAAAAAATGTGAACGTTTATGAATGAAGCCTACTATCGTTTGCTCATTAGGTCCAAAGTCAGGTAACATAGATGAACATAAATGAACATAAGTACACACAATAATATATAAATATAGTGTGGTAAGTTACAGTATAACGCAGGCTTGGGCAATGCTAGTGACTTTTTACCCATAACTAGAAGCATTTAAGCAAACTGTACGATGTGAGAGTAAAATAAGCATTCTGTTTTGTCTTTTCTAGGAGAAGAGGATCTAGATAAAGTGTGCGAGGCATGTTTGCTGTACCTCAGCTGCAGACAACCAGCCAGACTCCAGGAAGCCTGTCTGAGGTAGGACCGAAGCAGGTCTCCTAACCCTAACCCTGGGTGTATATGCTGTGTTGTATATACACATTATTCTATACTATGTCCTTCACTTTGCCTGTTAATCCAAATCACATTTCTGACAGTTGAGCGATCACATGACACATTAAATCAGGATATCACAGAGTGTAGCAGGATGTGGGTGTCAGTGAGGTTGACGGGTGGACGGGTCTCTAGGGTGGGCCCTGCCTCAGTATATACTGGGCTAGGGAGAAGTCCTAAGGGTCTTCACTTCTTCACTTCCTGTTGGCAGTGACGGACACATGGTACTATTACTCTAACAGTCTGTTTAAAAGTACTGACTGTAGAATGCATTACCAAGGTTAGCGTGTACATTATATGAGAAGAGATAGCGAGTTTATATGGATGCACATAAATTGATTAACCCAAACAAATGTGCAATTCCCTTTTAAAATAATCATCTACTGTCTGGATTATTCGAACAGTATTAAATGTATATTTAGCAAATAACTTACCATTAGTTAATTGAAACAAAATACGTACTCTACACCGTGCTCGACACTCTAAACGATGGAATTATTGTAAAAATATTTTAGGCCATCCTTTAGTTAATTTTTTTACCACCACCATTGTCGCACTTGTGTTTTAACTACGCTGCCTTTATTGGTTATTTATTCAGCTCCTCGTCATTATTGTAGTACATCAGTTTAATTAAAATCTCCATCCTCCCAGACGCTGCAGTGTGTTTCAGTGGAGGGCTGGAGCAGACAGGACTGTAGGCTCATTAAGAACACAGGTCTGTCTCATGCTCACTGATCAAATATAAGAGTTGGCTTGAGCAGAGAAAAGCCAGCCAAAGTCTTGTTGTTTTTTATTATAATGATGTACTTCAATTATTTTTGAGTCTCTAAAGTCATCAATATAAAAAAATGGTCTTTTGCACTAGGCTATATTATTGTTTAAATCATTCATCGTCTGATCTCTTTCCACAGTGTATTCCGACATTTAATCCAGGTGGATCCGGACACATTCTGGTTTGTCCTTAATGAACTTCACTGTCCGTCAGACTTCACCCCGCCTCACCCGGACCTCCGGCCTGTGCGCCTCGCTGGCATGGGACGTCCTAAGGATGAGTACACGGACAATGTAATGAAACTGCTCAGAGAGGAGTTTGATTCACAGACAACAATGCCAAGCTCATGATGAAGATGGATGGACTTCTGTAATTGGTGGACGTGGACGTGGACTACTGAAATCAGGAAATCTTGTTATACAGTATATTGTACTTACTATTGTTTTTTTAAGATAAAATGTGAAGCCTTTTACTAAGTTGTATTTTCTGTATTTTTGTAAAATCATCTTGGAACCTGGAATTTCAACTTAAACACCAGGCACCAGAACTGTGCCTCTTTTGCCATAGAAGGCACATGGTTCAGAATGCTCTTACTGTCAGGCCTAAAACTTTCCAAAATGTTAAACTGGCAAAACATAAATGCGTAATATCCCAGCTTCTAGAAGACCAATACGCCCTATCTGATATTTGGTAAAGCCCATTCACTTTATGTGCTGAATTTCTCTTGGTGACAGAAATTGCCTAACCTCCCTTTAAGTGCAGGAAACAGGAAGTGTGTGTGTTATCAGACTGTGATAGGAGCAGCTGCCTCCACCTCATTGCTCCATAATGAATGTGTGAGCGCGTGGGCTACGTGTTAGCGGTTAGCGACCAGGCTAGCTCACACCGTGCAGCGCCTCTTTATCTCATAGCGCCATGTTTCTATTTATCCTGCTGCCAGCCCTGACAATGGCACCATTAGTCATCTGCAACAACAGGAGGGCTTTGGCAGCACCTATTACAAACAGCTAGCGGCCTAATATGGGCTGTGCTTAATGCATACAGACAAGCCGACATGGACACCCAGGCTCAGAGCAGAGGCTACAGCGGCGCAAGAACCATACAAGAACCTAGATAACCCTGATGGTGAGGGGGCTAGCTCTGTCATCTCTCAGAAAGTCTACTTCAGTGAAGGCTTTTCAGTATATCTACATGGCAAACATTCAAAATGAGAATGTGACACAGAAGATAAAGCAGCTTGCCCTCTAACCCAAAAGTTTATTGATTAAATCCTCGTTAAAATCAACCATGATTTTTTTTCTTTGTATAGATCAATCCTGATTTTCAATTAGATTTGATTTCTTCTTTTCAATAACAAAATAAAAATGGTTTTCAGTATCAGTTTCATTAACATAAACAAGACAGACTTTTAACTAGTGACATGTAATACAAACCACATGCTGACAGACTGAATCTTGATCTCAAATAAAATTGTATTAATTGCCTATCCCTATTGTTACCACATTGCTGTGCAAGAAACTTGACAAAAGTTTTCAGTAGAGACCTTGTTAGTGTGGAACTGAAAAAGAAACTACACAAACCTTTACATTCTATAACTATTCCGGCACTATTATTATCACTAGTGTTGCTGCTTCTTCCAACTGATATTGTTGAAATATTTGTTGATGGTTTTCAGAATCTAGATTGTGATTTCATACTCCCAGATGGGGGGCAAGAGCCACATTTCCCTATTGATAACATTGTGCTTTACCATGAAATATCTAAAAGGTAAGTTCACAAACATTTAACCTGATGATTTCTATTAGTAACTAGACCCATTGGGTTCTTGTATTACAACAGAAAACTGCATTTTAAGAATGTTCATTATAGCTGCCCTCCATCTGTATTAAATATTATTGGCCTATAGAATGCTGTGATGTCATCCGAAACTCAGCAATTACTATTAACAATTTGCGTGCCAAATCTAGGATGATTTTTTTTTTATATAGATTGGTATCAGTCTGGTCCCCACGCCCTCTTTTGTATCTCAAGTAAGACCAAACGTCATTGTGCAATCAGATTTGGGTTTTTTTTCAGTGACACATTGGTCACGTATCATTAACAAATCAAATCAAATTGATTTCACCTCAGATTAACAGAGTTTAGTGCTTTGCTCAGTGATTCTGCAGAAATCTGCAATGTTTTTCAGTCCCCTCTGATAATATTTCCTTTTTTTTTCCAATATGGACTGACCTTGCCGGTCCCTGATTGGCTAATCCATCTGTCAGTCACGCCCCTTTTGAAATTGGGAGATTTACCGTTGACCAGACTCATAGCTTCATAAGAAGTGTGTATTCTGGATCCCAGACAAATTAACAATGGAAACTTTTTGCAAATTGTGAGGACACTCAGTGTTCATTTTGTATACAATATCTTTTTATTTGATAAAGGCATACATTTAGTGTGAGACCAAACATTCTAGAAGAAATTTACACTTCTCTTTCCATGTTAACATTTTTTTTTCTTTACAAAACAACACAACTCAAATGTCTTAATAATCAAGATAGAACAATCCCATAGTCCCTCTTCTCTGAATGTGCTGAAACAGAAGCATATAGTTAATCTTGAAATATTAATGCAGCACAGCGGGATATGTGAGGACCGGGTTAATTTGAGGCGATATGAACAGGCATGTCTTTCTCCAGTGCTGCCTCCACCACAAACAACATTGACTTTAGCAGTATCTGATCAGCATTGAGATGAGTTTCATGGCAGCACAAGGCTTGTATTCTTCACTAAGAAGTTTTGGCCCTGCACATATACAGTACTGTAGACTGGAGTAACACTGAGTCTGTACTAAGATACATCAGAGGGAATCCCCATTGAGCAGCTGTAAGGGTCATTCATCTGTCTGTACAGCACTTTGGGAGAGGGTAAAGCAACGCAGACCAGTGAAATACAATTCCTCTATACTCCACAAAAGAGTATGTCAGAGTCAAATGTTGTAGTCAAGACCAAATATTAGGCATGGATCTATCATTTGCAATAAATAATAATCAGATATGCAAATAGAACTGTGGAAATTAGCCACTCCAACAAGACAAAATAAAGCAAAACATAAACAAATCTGACAAAAATATGCAACAAGTACTCAACACTTCCAAGAGTGCTGAGACTGCTACTTAAATTCTTTGTAGCTCACCTATTATAAACATAATATAAACAGGACCACACACAGGGTAACTGTGAGCACGTGTCTGAGACCCAATAGCAGTATTGTACTACAACATTTGACTTGAGATGGATAAAATGATTTCTTCAATAAACATTGTTTTTTGAATGGTTGGCTGAAAAAGTTAATAAGAAAATTACTAAACATGCACTGACTTTATTTGCTATAATACAGTTGTATTTACAGAGTGGCTTAGAGGCTTGTCGTGGACAGGATTGAGGCTTTGTGATGCATGAGCTCTGGGTCTATGCAGCAGAGAGCGACTGGAGACTAGCACAGAACACACCACTGCTCTTCCCAAACTACACACAACTATTGCTGTGTTTCTTCTATTCAGTCAGTTCTTCAGTTCCCAGACATGAAAAGAATATGTGAGTGAATCAACTTGCAAAAATCTAGTTTTGAGAATGATAGTTAATTTAAACCAGGTCTATGGGATGACTGGAGTACAAACAAATGTGCAGTGAGCTCTGTTTCACACTGTCTCTACTTTTATTCAAAGATAATACGTTTAGGCCATTTTTAATTGCTTTTAGTGAGACCTTGATGAAATCCCGCTTCAGTTAACTCATTCAGGCAAACTTAAGGTTTTTTTTTTTTGTTGTTTTTTTTTTCAGAATTCTTCCATGTAATTTTTCTGTTGTAATATTAGATTAGGTCATGAGCTGAAGTAGCAATCCTGCATCACGGCTAATGTCGGGGCCCCCTTTTTAATGTATGTTATAAGGGGTTAGCCAAAAACAAATATGGAATATACAAAGAAGGTTCACTACAGTCATTTATTTAAATGTTAAACTATGAAATAAGAAGTCCTTTGTTTTATTAATCTGATAATTTTTCAAATGAGAACTTTTGGAAACATTCATGACAAAAAATACTGTAATACCAAGGCCAAAAGAATGACAAGTTGATAGTTAGATAAGCACATTCTAGAAATGGACAATAACATTTCACATAATAGTACGACTCCTGCAAAATGAAAGCAAAGTGCTCCTGCGGTTACAAAGACCTGTCATACGTAGAGTGAGCTCGATGACAGAGTAAGGCAGTGAAAGAAGAATGAGTGTGAGAGCGGGCTATCATTTACACACTGTGAGAAGTACGAGAGCGGGGCAGAGCATTGTGGGTAATCATAGTCTTTGTTGGCGCGAGGACCAGAGAATGGTGGAGCTGCCTATATCTACACGCAGCTTCTGTTTTGAGTGAAGCGAGGCCTGACAGACAGTGGGCAGTTGCACACGCGACCTGGACGGGACAGAAAAAAGCTGGTTTCTTCCACCTCCACCGCTCGACATGGAACAGCGTGGGGGGAAGAGGAGCTTTTTATGCCTTGACACGCTTCATGTTATGCAATCCTTGTGTAATACATCACTGTGGTGGGATAAGCAGCCGTCTACAGAGCACAGCTAGCCTCGTCGGCGCAGTCATTGCTACTGTCCCTCCTCTTCAGCTCTTTGGCCTTGTGTGAGTGGCCATGGTGAGGGGCGGGGTTATTACTAGGCCTCTTGCTGTGATTCTGGTGGTGAGCGTGGTCTTTGGCGTGATGCTCCACCCCCCTGGTAGCGACGATGGCTTTCTTGGTGTCGTCCAATGGTTCAAAGTTGCCGTTGTGGTCGTCGTTAGCATTATCGTTGACATCGGTTTCCGGGACGACCTGCAGGTGTGCACGTACGCGGTGGTGGCGAGCCCCTCCCACGTCGCTGAAGTCGATCACGCGGCATTCGTACGTGCCCTCGTCAGACTGCTTGACCCGGGACAGGCGCAGTTTGTGGGAGATGTTGCTGCCAACGACCTTCACCACCTGGACAAAAGGCGAAGAGCTAGAAATTAGAAATTGTAGCATGGCAATTCCTGCGTTGGACAAGATGGTGGATGTTCTGTTTGTGTCATAATGAAAATGTATTAAATCACTTTTTTTTTTTTTTCAACTGTGTAAATAGAAAAAAAAAAAACACATTCCTGTATTTCTTTAGATAATACAAACAGCCGACATCTAATCTGAACCATGACCTCTCCACTCACCATTAGGCTAGTGGGGTGAAGTGTCTTGCCCAGAGCTAGAATTGAACCTTCAACCTTTTTTGGTGAATGCTGTAACCACTGAACCACTAACATCCTATAGCCTATTACATGAACAACAACGGACTTACAAATATATTTGAATTCAAGGTTTGTGCTACGTGTCATATCCTCCTAAAAGTCCTCCTCGTCTGAACCTTCCCTCAGCCCATGGGGATTATAAATACTGTATTTCTGATCCATAAATGAGACGGTGCCACTTTGCTTCTTGGGGTTAAGCTGCAGAGGAGTGGGAGGTGATTAGCCTCTTAACAGCTCAGCGCTAACAGGGGATGCTAACCTTTTCTACAGACACCAGCACACCTCCTAAGACCTCTGGGAGTCATAATTACGGTAATGTGTTTACTCTTCACTCAGGCAGAATTAGAAACATCATGTGGCCTGTTGACTATAAAGTAATATGTCCTTAAGGGTGCAGGTTGAAAATAGTATCAAACTATGATGCTTTTTATGGCACTCCAACAGAAGATCAGGCTAAGACGGTAATTGATATGACATAAACCAAATCTGAAAGTCATTACGATCTCATGTCAAGGGTGCACATGTCATTTTTCAGGTGGGGCATCTGCTTGTCTCTACGGAGATTTTGTTTGCCTCAAGTGTTCTACAGTAGTATGGCATTAAACGTCTATCATGCATTTAGGCTATTTAAAGCTAACATCTGGAAGTTTATTTGATTTTTTTTTTTTTACCAGTAGATGGCAGATGTGAAACACTCCCCTCACCTGGCCTTTGTTTGCTCTCTGGTCTTTTTCTGTCATACCAAAACTGGCACACTATCAGCCAGACACCAGTAACGTAGATAGCATCTAGTGGTAATATGAGATAATACAACAGGGGCGGGTCGGCCAATCTAATTACAGATGGCAGCTTTAATTACAGGTGTGTTAATTGCTGAACATTTGACCTGTAACATCTGACCTGTAACTTGACTCACCTGCTTGTTTCAATGCAGATAATTTTAATGCCATACAGTGGACTATCTCTACGCAAAGCAATAACATCTCAATTGCTGACTCTCTCCACCCAGAAAGATTACATTCATAGTGCACCTTTAAACATTTATTTCACATAACACAAGCGCTAGGCTACTATGAATCCTTCCTTTATCCCAAATAGAGTAACCAAGTGGAGACCTAAAGCAGGGTATTTTGTTAAAGATGGGTCAGAGAGATAGACCTTGAGCACTTAAGGGGGGCCAGCTGAGGTTCAAAATGCCTGTTTGAAATTCCTCTTGGACACCTTTTTGGAGATATTACGTGACTACCAAACTATATGCCAAATCAAAATCTAATCATCTCTGGTTCTTAGTGCTGGTGGTGAACCAGGGTGTGGGATATACAGTTTCCCATGCCTGAGGCTAGATGTATTAAACACACACAATGTATTGATTTAGATGGAAAGACCATAATGATTTTATAATGGGAAAACTGGGTAAACCAATACTCATAGATAACTTAGGTAACAGAATATTCACTGCTCATTGTTGTAAAATAAAATCCTTTAGGAGCTGTGTTTTGTTAGTGCGAGTTGACATCTGGGATCGTCTCAGTGAGGAGGCAGAGGCGGTGATAAATGAATCAGTATTTATATCTGCAGCGTCACATCTTATCACATCCACTCTCTCATCTGTCTCTACAGTACCTCTGAAAGCACAGCGGGCTCCTACCTCCAACATAAAGAGTCCTCACACAAATCCATTGCCAAAATCGAACAGGTGGGTGGGTATTTTTAAGGCCTCGTTATTGAAGTAATTACAACTCCACTCCTGACTGTTGGCCAATCGTGTCTGACCAGAGTAAAATGAATAATTTCTAGACTTACTTTTAGAAGAGGGACTATAATAGGTGGGCCTACATTCTTCACAGGTAAAAAGCTTTTTTTCTGTACTTATTCATTAACGTGTGACTAAACACTAAATCACGTGTGTATATGGTGCATTAATACCATTGTCTAATAGTCATGTTTTGGCAATTTCAGCGCAAACTAAAATTTGCAGCTTTCTGGTCAAAAGCAGTCAGTGTGAGTGACCTCAAGTAGTATGTAACATCACACTGTACTGTCCTGATTACGACCAGGTGTTTCTCATTACAAACACCTGGCTGCAGGGGCAGAGTTTGAAGTGCGAAGTGTTAGACCAATCACACTGTTCCTTCTACCCCTGGACCCCGTCCCTCCTTCCCCCTCACTCTCCTTCCCCCTGCAGAGTTGAACAGTTTCTATTATTAAACTGTTTTAAATAAATATTGCAGTTCACAATTAACAAACTGTCACCTATGTGAAAAGTACCACATTTTAAACATGTAGTCAAGTATAAATTGAAATATTGTGCCATTTTACATGGCATATAAACAACTTTAGTATTTATAAACAGAAACAACAAACTATACTACTGAAACTTTTACAACAATTTCCACTAATAACTTTTTCTCCTGTGCATCCTCCTACTTTTTTTGATTAAAATGGCCATACTGCAGGTCTGGTGTAGAAGTTGTGCTGACCTTGCGTTCATGTTTAATAAAGATGGAGAGGCGTGGGAGAGACTGAGCAGATGCTTTGATCTCTGGAGGACGCTTATCCACCTACACATGTTTACAGGGCTGAGAGTGGCAAATCTGACTTTTACTGTTCAATATAGCAGACACATACGACATCCGTGAGTGGCACACTATCCAGTAAACAATGTTCTATATATGCTAAATTCTAGACAATATGCAGTGGATCACAGGGATTTAGCATGTGTTTTTCTACACAAATGTAAGGGATTAGGAGTCATGTGTACTCACACTTATCTTTGTGGCATCCTTTGGCATCTCCTCATCTGGGGACACCTAGAAGTACAGAAATACATTTTACAATGTCAATTATTTGTACATTACAAGCAAGTTCATTTCACAGTTCTCCAACTAATCCAGTTAGTTTAATGTTTAAAAGTCCATCTTTAAAATAGGTAGTATACAACATTTGTGTTAAATGTTTCTTTGTTTGCCAATGACAGAAATTTCCATCATAAGGACTTATTATTAATATCATGATAGGGGACATCCTTTTGCACATGTTACCTTCTACAGCAGAGCCACATGCAAAATATCTCAAAAACTGATATTTTCATAATGTTTCATAAAAGTGGTCCCAGCTTTTTGTGCCAAAACGGCTGCTTTGGTGAAAACTACTGTTGCTCCACTGTTGATAACAAAAGAACAGATAAACGTAGAACAAAATATATATAAAAAAAAAAATGAAAGTAGAGACTTGGCAGAGACATTTCCAATAGCCTTCTACCTTTCAGTGCTATTTACTACAGGAGATGAGTCAGACCTCGTTGGTGGTCCAGGGCTGCCGATCGGTCCAGTCCATGTGGTTGCGGATGTACCACCACTGGATCTCCAGAGAGTAGGAGGGCATGCCCGCACCCCTGAAGGAGCACGCCATCTCCACGTCCTGCCCCCGCTGGGCTGTCATGTCATGAGGCACCTCCGTGAACATGGCTGCAACACACAACACACACTTCATCACTGCAGGCAACAATATTCATTTTTTCTGCCCCCATTTGGATTCAACATTATTGGCCTATAGAATGTTATTGTTGTAGATAGTTTGTCCTGTCTAATCCAGTCCAGTCTGCCTATGCTTCTGTTGTAAGCAGTATGGGTCCGACTGGCACGGCACAGAAATCCAGTTTCTCTATCAGTAGTGATGTCATCCAAAACCCAGCAATATACTCAGTAATACACTTTAATCACTGAAATATTGTACTTTATTTTACAAGCCAAGAATGAATAATGTAAGATATTAATTTTCATTATTGAGAAAGTTACTGTTTTCTATTTTGGCCACATATGTCTTGTTTATGCAGAGTTTTTGGTGAAAAATTGCAAATTTATTCATGAAAAATATATCGCAGTCTGCTTAATTTATGACCCAAGATATGCATGAATAGTTTATGCTGTTTACTAACTCCAGATCCATTAGCATCATATTTGCTTTTTTATATTTTAATAAAAAATAAATCTACATGGACCATTACCCAAACCACTGTATCAACCATAGAAATACAAGGAATAAAATGACACTGAATTAGATTAGATAGAGCACTGAAGACAGCCATTCACAGTTTGTATTGAAAGCATTTAAAGGAGAATTGCAGATGTGAAGGAAGTGTCAGAAATGCGGTTGTACACTCATAAATCATTTGCTGGTGCGTTCTACAGCTGACAGTTGTTGACAGCGATAAACTTTGACAGGGTTCTCTGGTGCTGGCTGCTTTGGCTAAGGGGGGGTCAGAGGTTCCATTATGAGCCAGCAATGCAATTCACCTCCTTTGAAACAGAGCCCAAAGCCAGAGCTAGTGTGGTCATGGTACTAAAATTTCAAACTTGCATACAATAAGGAAAAGGTTTGATACTTGATACCACTTTAAATTGAACAATGATAGTAAAAATACTCTTTTTTAATACAAAAGAATGTACATTTCAACACAAAATAGCAGGTGTTGCTGCTTTGCCTGGAAGGTTCCACAATATGGCATTAAACGTTTATCTCCATGGAGACAACAAACAGATGATGCCATGGGGTCACAGGTCAGGTCAAAGTTACAGGTCAGATCTGTGAAGAGGCAGCAAGAATTTTTTTAAGTTGATTTTTGGCAATAAGAGCAACTGTATTAAATAAAAGCAGGATAGTTATGTTTAATGCCATACTGTGGAACATTCCAGGCAAAGCTATAACATTTGAGAGAAGCAGGTGTTGGACCCCCCATCAGAAAAGTTAAATAGTGTGCCTGCATTTACTTCTTTTGTCCAATCCTAGCACAGAAATCATTGTCCTAATAGACCTGTTGATTTACGTTACTATCGGCGTGTTACCGGAGGAGGGTCATTTGTGTATATGACAATTCAATACATTTAAATATCCCTAGAGTTATTGAATTCAGCATTTTCCTTATTACTTGACCCAATCTTCCATTCATAAAAGTGTCCTAGTAATACTTGAGATGAACAATGATATAAAACAGCTGCGTCCCCAGACATAAGTACACCGGCCCACTTTGGAGCAGGTGTTATAGCAGAGAATATGAGGCTGGGTTGGAAAGGGGTTCATCATCAAGACGAAATTATACTGTAATATTGTGATGGTCAAATATTAGGTTTTGCACACAGGCGTTCACTATAAGGGGTGAACTCCTGACATGACTGTTTTGGTCTCATGAGAAATCGACAGCAACACATAAGAAACCGTGCACCTAATTGACATAAACGCAACATCAGCCACAGCTTTCTACGAGGAAAGTCATATCTGACAGAATAACAGAAATAAGACAACACAAAAGTAGTTACGCAATGTACGTTTTTGCTGTAAAGACCACAAACCTTAATAGCATTTGTAAATGCCAAATCTATTGCAAGACATAGACTGTATAAAGAAGTGGAAAAAGTGAGTGTGAAGTCACCCATAGTGTTTGACTCTAGTCAAATGAAGCTCATCGAGGCTAGCAGTTATGGGGCGAATTTGGAGCCGAGTTCCTTATTTGGAACACCGACCACGAGTATCATAGCAACCAAAGAGTCAATCTGGTGCAAGGTTGTTGAAGGTAACGCCTCTTCTCGCCTGACACAAAAACAAAATAAAAATACTAGGATCATGTAGAGCGGATTAATACAAACATTTCAAGACCAAAATCGATGGAGCCAGAAGCACGACCATGAGAACTTCCTATTTGGAACAGAGCTGCTAGCACGTTAGCAATTACAATTGCAGTTGCAATTTTTAGTATTATTATAGTGATTTGGTTTGTGATTTGTTTAAAATGGAGGATTCAGTTCCAAGTGCATGTTGTAAACAACTTGAGTAGCATTTGACAGAAGACTGATAAACATATACAAGAATCTCATGCATTTCAAAACATGTTAGTACAGTTCTAAACAACAGATCATATTTTCTTTATAAAAAAGACAGGATATTTTGTTTGTTGCACAAGGCTTTATATTATCTAAATAACTGTGGGCACTGTTATTTGAAATGGTCATATATTGTGTACCCCTAGTGTATTTAAGATTTAGAGATAGGGATTCCAGGAAGTAAGTAAATATTATTACACACATATCTCTACTCTCTTTCACTCAGCCCTTCATTTCATAACAGGTGATGCATTTAAAACCCATCACTGTACACTCTATGAAAACAGGTTGGCCATTGCTATCTGTTAGTAGAGAACAAAACTGAATAAAATATATTTATAAGGGACTACTTGACAGACTGCCTGAATATCTCACTGGCTTGTTGAACATTGATACGGGAACTTTCAATACACATGATTGTATAAGTCTAAAAACTGGCCACACCAGAACTGAAATGGGGGGAAAAAAAAGCTTTTGGCTATTTTGTTTCCCAAAAATGGAATACATTTCAAGGACATGAGAAATTGGATACTTTGGTGCCGCAAATGCAATTTAATAATCTGGTGACAAGCATTTCTACTCACACCTGCTCCTGTTTTAAATGTTTTAAATTGACTTATGTACTTATTTGTTTTGTTTGTATATTTCTGTATATTAAATAAAGATAAGTAAAATCTGAGAAAAGCTGAAAATTGCATGTAGTTGTTGCTAACATAGACCCTATAGCTACTGTATGGTGCTCTTTCTAGTTTCATTAGTCTTAGTAGTGTATATTGGCACAACACCTTAATTCTTCTAGCTGACCTGGCGTTACCTCCGGGCCCATGTTGTGTGTTATGAATGTTCTACTGTTACACATACTACCAGGCTTTACCTCCGGTCACACATCGCTCTTGTCCATTGATCACATCTGCTTGTATTTTTCATTTGCGAAACCTGAAACGCGGCGATATCGATTTAACACTGGGAGAGAAGTTAACAATGTCCACAGCCCGCTCCCTCACACATACAGATAATATTCAGAAGAACTGGGTCGGAAATATAAAACTGCTGTGTCAGAGATAAGGCTTGGACAATCATAATCCGTCTTGTTCCACTTCAGAAGCACAAAGAAGTATCCGGGTAGATCTCTGGACTCTGCAAATAATGGCCTGAGGAAAATGGGAAATACCAACACAATACATCACACAGATAACTGACGAGCTGTACACATGTCCCAGTATCTGTCATATTTTGAACAATTCTCGGTTAGTGGAAACCAAAAATATGATCAACTGTTGAATTTATTACATTGCATTCTGTGGTTAGTTTGTCGAGTCAAAAGGAACAAAAAAGATGTTGTGGGATAACGTGAAGACATATTGTGCTTGTGTCTGCTATATAGTTATAATCTATGACACCACTGGATCATTATGTTAACATATTAAATCGCAATATTCATCTGAAAGGGCTTAATAAAAGAAATAGGGTGACTGTTTTCCTGGTTGGAAAATTGCGGAGCCCAGTGGAAGCCGATGTTACCGCAAACCAGCCGTTATCATAACAAAGTGCTGCATGCTGTCGTCCCCCCTCCACATCACTCTAGTGAGCAGGTTTTTTTTAATTTTGCAGAATTCTACATGTATCACCGATTAAGAAAATAAAACTGGAGAACAAAGTAAGTAAAGAGCAGTGGGCGTGTACGGTGGGGAAAATGTGGATAGATTGGAGCAATGACGTTATAGAATAAAGATGACTAAAATATGCATGAATCACTCTAAATACAACTTAATTTGGGTATATGATAAGGGGAAACAATTATAATATGGTTAAACATTTTGCATAATAGGTCTCTTTTAATAAATTTATCTTAATGGCAGATTCTGTAAAAAAAAATAAAAATAAAAAAATAGGTGCAATGGAGGGCCAACCCCTGAAACATGTGTATAGTGACTGACCATCATTCAGAATTTGTAATTCTACGACACATTCTGCATGCTGGTGGGAGCATGCTGTTGGTGAGGCCCAGAATGACCTCTCACAAAGATAGCTTGTATAATTGTAATAACACAGAGATTGTACGCAGAGGACTTCCCCAGTCTGCCTCTGCCTTGCCGTCAGTGTCTGTGCAGTAATAACAGTGTACAGAGGAGAGAGCTGAGCCTAAAGCATTCTCATTATCACAGAGATAAACGGAGAGCTCTGAGCCTGGCCGCATCACTTCAAAACAACCATCTCTGTCTCTGGCTATTTAGAGTGCATTTACTATCATGTTGTATTTCTTGTGATCCAATGATGTTTTGCCAAGACGTTTCTAAAAGAAGTTGAAATGTGTACTTAGGTTTTTAGGGTGAATGTGGGCAATGCAAATGACAAAAAAAGGATATTCACCATGGATGGCTGTAACTGTTGGCAGCTACAGTGTTAATAGAATCTTTTTCCAGGGTAAGGTTTGGTTTGTTTTCATACCTGACATAGCAAAAGAAAAATTAAAATCAGTCAATTGGACAAAAAGTTGTAGGAGTGAAGACGTTTCGCTGCTTATCCAAGCCGCTTCTTCAGTTCTGGTCAGATCACTGGTGGACACTGCCTTATATCTACTTGAAGAGAGGAGCTCACTACACTGAAACTAACCCACCTATTGTGTTAGTTTCACTGTAGCTAGCTCCTCCCTTCAGATAGATATTTTTTTGTCCAGTTGACAGATTTGAATTTTTTTTTTTTTTGCTATGGATCATGCCTGAATGACAGAGGGATTACACAGACTTCATACCTGACAGTTCTGACTGCTCATTAAAAAGGGAAGACCAATGAACCTCAATGGACAGTCACTCAGTATATTCAGGTAAAAGGTTCTGTATGCAGTGTTGACATGTTGACCAGTTGTCAGATCACCAAACATGAAGAAGGGTCCATTTTATTATTATTATCAAATAAAAAATTTAAAATTGTAATTTGAGTTGGATAAATGTAATGTCTAATCTAACTAATCTATCTAATCAGAAAGACTGCAATTAGAATGTGGTCTGCAGAGAACAAAATATCTTTTTTGTAGTTTAAACCTCCACAAACATATTTTCAGGTGCATGAGATTCTTGTATTAGGTTATGAGTTCATATCTCAGTCTTTTCTCAAATGTTAATGCTCCTGAAGTTGTTTACAATGTGCACTCATAAATCGCAAATCTAATCTTAACTTTTTTACTCCGGTGCTGGTATCTTTCCTTCATTGCAACATTAAGCCTGAAGTGATGTAAAAATAAAAATGTTTTCAGCCATTTCCAGCCATCTAAATACTAATAGTTATGTTGTAAATGACAATAAAAGATCCCGTTTGCAGCGCTGTATATTGGCGGTGTGTCACGATGATAAACCTTGGTGTTTATTTGAATGTCTGGGAGGAAACGGTTGTAAGAATAAACGCACAAATCAATGCTCTGTGGAAGAAGATCCAGCAACAGCTCTGATCAATATTCACATTATTATTGAATAAATGTTACAGGGGCATTTTCAAACTCAACTCGGTTATGTTATAATCTACAACGGTGCAACAAAATTTACAGGAGAGAATGGTTATTGTGAACTTCCATTTTGCTTTTTGGCACCATTAAACCTAGCATACCCACACTTTATACTTTACAGTGTAACTGTGTATAAGGACAAAAAGTACAGCAGAGGAATAATAGTTCACTTTTATGAACACATTTTTTAAAGCTTACAGTTTCTTTGGGAGAGGATACACAATACCAGAGTTTTTATGACAGCGCTGGTTGTTAAGTGAACTGTCAGACCATTGTTATTTATTAATGCTATATCAGAACTGTCTGCCTCAAGGCACTAGTCTGCAACAGAAACAAAGGCATGGTTCATGTTAGGACAAAAACAAATGGGAAAATGCCTTAAGTTGCGTGGCACAAGTGACTGAGTTGGCAATAAATGCATTCAGTTTTGAGAGGAATGGTCGTGAGTCTGCTCGAACTAAGCCTTTGAGGTTTTGCAAAAAAAAAAAAAAAAGTGTATGAGAGAATATGGAACCTACCTGGGCAACTGAGAGATTACACAGATATAAGACCGCATGGTAATGTAAAAGATAGTACTATAATTTAATGTTGAAAATCACATTCTATTGACGAGAGTTAAAGAGAGTTTTTTTTTCAAACATCACGGTATCGGAATCGGTATTGTGAATGAAGTCATCATTCCTTAGTATCGGAATTGGAAATTTTTATTGGAAATTTTAGTATCATGACAACGCTATGATAGATAAGCCTTTTATTGCAAACATGTCGGCTCCACATTTATCACGCCATCTGTGAAAATACAGCCGTTTATCACAGTTAGCAACATAGAGTTTGGTGAATAATGTAAATAATCATTTACAGTTTAGTTTTTTGATGTTTTGTTTTTCCCCAAGTGTGCATTCTCTATCTTGTCCAAACATTGCTCAGCTCCTCCTTTACCAAAGCATCCTGGAGCCAATCTGTGCGAGACCACGCCACCCATAAGGCAGTCAGTACAGGATGCTTTGAAAATAACCCCAAAACAGGCCCACCATGGTCCAACCTGATGAAAAAGAGGCTGGAAATTAGCGTTGTTGTGATACTAAAATTTCAAACTCAGTTTCGATACTAAGGAATAGACTCAACTACTGCTTCCATCATGAAATTGTTACACTACCACGTGACCTTATATCTGTGTAATCCCTCAGTCATCCAGGTAGGTTCCATAGTGATCCATGGGTGTATACAAATCTATGTGATCTTATACTTGTCCTGTTACAGCTCAAAATCATTGTAAAGCTATTCAGAAAAGGTTCATTTCTGTCCTGTGAATGTGACTTTTTCAGTATCTGCACCTGCTTAAATGACTATCTAGATTCAGTACTAGTTTTAGTATCAATTAGTATCTGATTTTTGATAATTTTGACAACCCTACTGCAGACAACCAAATATATAACAGCTAAAATAACTTACCCTACTATACCTCATTCTATCTGAGGCTACAAACTAAGGCTGGGCCATATTATATTGCTGGTTATATTGTGCTTTTCTTCTCAGTTGTGATGGGAGGCAGACAGATCATGGCTAATTGCTACCGCTAAAGCCAACCTGACTGTGGAGGCTCGGCAGAGGCTGAAAACTCTAATAAGAAGTGGAGGAAACTAATATTTTAGGTATATTGTCTCTCATATCGTTATTGCATTGCATATTTTCCTTTCTATATTGTGAAATGAAATTGTAAGCCGTATGCCCTATAGCTACAAGCACCAATCGCTGCTCCTTCACAATTGGTAAAAAATTCCAACACACTTCAACAAGTCCCCGCGGTTCTGCATAATACCCGAATCCTCTACAAACTTTTTTTTTTCCCCTGAGCCGCACATTCAACTTTTCACTCCTCTAACTCGGCACCACAAAGCCTCCTGCCTGCGCTCAGAGTTATTTCACAGCTCCTAACAAGGAAACCAGCGTGCGTCATGCCTCTGCCTCTGCTCTGCTGTGCTCTGCTGGTGCCCGCGGGCTGCTATCAACCCAGGCTCACTCCACATTCTGCTCGCCTTCCCTTCCACACCGCCAGCCCCAATTCTCCACGAGGAATCAGCCGACCGCGGGCCTCTGTGCGCCTTTTCTGCTCTGGGTCCGAATCCATCAGCGCTGAAGAGCTCACCGAAGACAGGCCCTGAATGTCAATGTCGTTTGGTGGTGTGCGTGAGGTGGTAACTGAAGCGCTGGGCTGTTGCTGGGTTACAGATGACTAGGGCTGCAACAAACGATTATTTAAGTAGTCAAGTATTGAGCGATTATTTTTACGATTGGTCGACGAGTCAAACGGTTATTTCTATTGTAAATTTGGATGTTCAAAACACATTTTTTAGCCAAATAAAGGTTAAATAAGGTGACTGAAGGCTGCAACATTTATTAATAAAGCGTATTATTGACGCTGTGGTCATTGTTATAAAAAGGTCTTTGTATGTGTTTTAGAATCTGTATGGTCCAGATAACAATTGATTGATATGATTATCAATCATGTCGATACAGATGGGAGGCGGCAAAAATTGTTTATTGGTAAAATGCGTATTTCTGTTGTAATACAGAGAGATCTTGGGTCCAGTCAAGAATAGAAATGATCAGGTTCAACATTTGTGAATTTTCTTTCAGGATATTTCATGGCAAAGTGCAATGTAATCAATAGAAAAAACGAACTCTTGCCCCCGTATCTGAGGTGTGACATCATCGCATTCTATCTGAAAACTACTTAGAGGACTTTTTCATTCAAAAGATGTAATATTTAATCGCTATGGTAACAGTCCTATTTTTTCATCACTCTGAAACCCATGAATAGTCTACAGAGGTTTTCTTGGCACTTCAAATGGCTTCATAACAGTGGAGTGAGGACTTGTGGCTCGCTGGTGCTCGCTAGGCTATTATAATGCTAATGAGTGTAATGTATGTGCGTCTGTGTGTCTGCTCTGAGTGCAAAAAAGTGCAGGGTTGGGAGAATGTTGCTGCCTTTAATTAGTCGAGGGACAAATGGTATATGTATCGCCATTACAAAAGGATTCCCAAGTGGAGTGAATTTGGAGCGTTAGATTATTCTCTTTGTGCTTTTCTTGTACAATTATAATCTGATATCATGTGATAATCTCTGTTAGGAAGTTAATTGCACAAAAATACCAAACAGCTTCCTGTCATCCAATTTTTTGACCAGCAGTGAAAAAGACAGAGTAGTCAACAGATTTGATATAATAACAGAAAACGATTCTGTGTAAAAAAAAAAAAAAAAAAAAAGACCATCTGGAGTGTAGCAAAAGAAAAAATTTCCAAATTTTCCAATTTTTTCTTTTGCTATGGATCATACCTGGACAAGTGAGGGATTGCACAGACACCATCTGGAGTGTTATGTTATAACGAACAATTTTGCAGAAAATGGCTGTTGATTTCCTTCACAAACAGTCCTGTGTACTCTTGGCTCAATGAGAGATGCAACTGTACTTAAAATCAACTTTTTAGAGCTTTCAACCATGTTATAACGTTGTTCCCTCATCAAAAACATGTCTGAAATGGTTGTATATGTCACTAGGCCTGTCATGATAATTACTATATTGACTTATCGTTCAATATATGTTAGATGGAATAATATTTTTTGCATTCTGCTACTCATTTATACAGCTCAACAATATTTAACAAAACTGTACATTTAGCATATTTTTTGTGAATAATTCTGCTTTATGGTTTGGTTTCAATAGTACTGTTTATCGTCTATACTGACTTCAGCAATATACTTCAAAATTTGTTATCGTGACAGGCTTATATGTCACCCATTCATGTTTGAGTAATCTTTCTCGGGCACTATTCAACCCCTCCTCCCCTCTTTAATATAACCACTCCACATAGTTTATTCTTGCAGACCAGAGTTAGTGACTAAGCCAAGAACTATGGGAAGCAACAAAACATTACTTCTGCAAACCTCTGCACCATTTGTATGGCATGAGATAACTATTTGCCTATTTCTATTTTAATACAACCTTTATTGGCAATTTGCCCTTGCACTCCATGATATCCGGTAATCCTACGTGTTCCCATTAATATGTTTCTCTTAATCCTTGTTCAACCTCGGTCATCAATATTCCTCTCCTACATTATATCAGAGCTATTGTATCTTGGCATGCACATAAAAACAACTTATTTATAAAATCCTCATGGACAGTAGCTGGCCCAGTGAATCCTCCAGTGGCTGCTCAGCACAAGGACGAGTGAACAGTTCATGCTCCTCTTATTTTATATTCCGCTGTATCTCCCTGACTGCGTGTGGACCTTAGCCTCCTTCTCTGGGCCCATGTTCCCTGCTCTGGCCCACATCCCAGAAGCCCCCCCATAGCGCAGGTCCGGCTCTGTTTTGCCTCTTAATCAAATGAGAGAGGTTAAAAGGAGAACATGGCTTCCTGCGCCAGAGGGTTCATTCAGAGCACCAAGGACAACACTGCCCCGACTGAGCCTTCACAACACAGGTGGCCCCATGAACACGGAGAAAATAACAGGTAAAACAAGGAGAGGAAACTAGCGTCATCCTGTTGCATCAGCCGCATAGCAACCGTCTTCTTCGCAGCAGTACAACCAACAGCCTCCTCAGCCCCCTCTTTTCAGCCTCTGGAAAAGTGGTTCAAAGTATTACAGTAGACAGGACTAACTACACCATATTTGTTTTGTCAATAGCCAACCTATGAATAAAAATACATTTACATTTAAACTAGGTTAAGGCTAGGTTTAAGGTGCACTACACTAGGGTTATCAAAAGTATCAAAAATCAGATACTAATTGATACCAAACCTACTATCAAAACTAGATACTCATTTGAGCAGGTATCGATACTAAAAAAATCACATTCACAGGAAAGAAATGAACCTTTCCTAAATAGCTTTAGAGTGATCTTGAGTTGTATCTTGAGTTGTATCTTGGGATTGACCCCAAACATGACCAAATCCAAGATGGACGCCTGCTAACTGCTATCTCAGCGCTCCAATCAATTTTATATGACTACAACAATGACAATGACACACTATCTAAATTCAGCAGGTAACAAAGGTCATCTATGTAATTATCTCTTTATTGTTTCCCCATTCAAAGCTGTGGCTGGTGCCGTTTACAGGCAGATGTCTTTGTCAGCAGGGGAATTGCGTGAGGCTCCACGTGAAGCTCTTTTGACACTCCCGGGGCTTATTTCACCCGCGGAGGCCGTCAGCTGTCTGCGTCTGAGCTGCTACTGCTACTGCTGCTCTGGAACAATAAGAAATCCAGGAGCTATTTCTGTCCTCTGTGCTCTGAATATCAAACCCACTCACACCAGCACCGAGGGGCCACTCCACTGGACCACCTTCAAGTCGGGAGAAAGGGCGGGAGGCGTCTCGATTTACAATCCGCTTAAATAATTTACAATAGGCTCAGTGTTGTTGTTGGATATTTGGACAATGTGTTTTTCTACAATTGCACCCTGAGGTTTTTCTCTCTCACTCATCCAATTATTAGCTGTCACTTCACCAGCACACAGCTTGAATTGCATGTTGACTGTACTGGAACATAGGGGATACTAACAGTAACAGGGAGTAGAGCAGTACATTCTGTAGGCTATGGCATAATAATAATTAGGAGTGTAACGATTCAGAAATTTCACGATTCAGTGCGATCCACGATGCAGGACTTATGATTCGATTCATCATGATTCACCACGATATGTAAAATAAAACCTAATTCATGTCTGTCTGGTGACAAAAACTGACAAGTAAGACTGAGCGATGCAGGAAAAAAAGAATCATGATTTTTTGCCTCCATTTCTACCGTCAGGATCACTACAGTTTTTATTTCATGTTAAAAGAACCAATAATTCCAGAGAAATCCACATTTAAAATTTGGAATGAGTCTGTAGAATATATTAAGCCTAAAAGCATGCGCGTGTTACCACTATTGGCAAAAACACATGTACGTGCACACTACTGTTATCAGCCAAAACACATGCAATGTCTGTGCTCTAAATTATGTCTTAAGTTTCACTTATAAATGGTGAGAAAATAGTCATTTACGTTCCGTAACTTATGATAAGAAGCACAAGTTAAGAGAAAAGAATGGAAAGAAGGTGAGGATCTGTGGCTGGATCAGAGAGGGAGGGAGAGCGGGGGCAGACGGCACCACACACACAGAGGCAGAGGGACAGACTGCTCTTTGGCAATAAACTCGCCTAATCCAGTAGTTATTTCTTTGGCACGGTTACTTGATGACAACAGCAGTGGCCAAAGTTGAGGGCCAAGCCAAGGAAAGTGACATTTTTGACCGCGCCGCCTAAGGCTGAAGAAATAAAGTTTTACAATCTGAATGAATTGAATGGTGCATAGTAGCTCTTTGGATCTAGAATGAAATATATATTTAGTTTAATAGAACCTAGAAAACTTTAATGAGGCTATAATTAAAAGTATAAGTATAACTGTAAAAAATGTCCTTACTGTATACCACCATTAGGTATTTGCATACCAAATAATTATAACAACGCATTAGTCTTAAATACTGCTTCAGTTCATTCATTCCAACTACTGTTGCCCTGGGGTAGACTAGCAGAAGCAGTCACTCAATCACACACCCCATTCATACTAGGGAAGGTGGGTGAAGTGTCTTGCCTAAGGACACAATGACAGTTTGAACTAGAGCTACTTCTGCCCCACTGTGGAACCTGGTCTCTCATCCGAGTACTAACCTGGCCAAACCTGCTTAGCTTCTGGAATCAATATTAGGTTAATCATTCGTGTTAATCCCATAAACGGAAAGAAGTTTTGCAATATAAAAAATATGGTCAAGGTTCTGTCAATCAGACGTTTCTAACAAAAACTAAAGAAAGCATAACAAGCTTCATACTTACCACACAGCCACATCTACCTCGCATTAACATAGTAAACTACCCCCACACCCACACTGGCGTTTTCTAAATATTACTACTTGATATGACTACTTTTCTATAAATGGCTGTATCCTCCACCCTCGTCAGGCAGCTCTGCAGAAATAATTAGCGTCTAACGAGTGTGCCTCATGACAAGCCTAACACTCCGGTAATGAGCCTGCCTGGTAAACAGCTGCCATCAGTTACACATGAAGACTTAAGACTGAGCTAAGCCTACCCAAGCACTACCCAGCACGCTGTTTTGTCTCTCCGGAACACTGTTTTGAAGATGTACTAATGAATTCCGAGTTGAGGGGCACTGCTGGAGATTGCCAAGTGTATTGCCTATTCATAAGTCTGGCATGCTTTTTCACAACTTCCCTCAGCAGACCAAACAACAAACTGTGAGAGTGCGGTCCTGTGGTATGATCAAGAGTTTAGGGGAAAATTTTGATGCATCCTTTTTTTATCCATATTTAGGCCTATATTACTGCTACATTTTCTTCCCATCTATCTCTTGTTGTCATGAGGAACATCAGAATTTTGAGATTTTCGTAGTGGTTGGTGTGAATCAGTATGTGCATGCTGTTGCTCCAAATGAAGAGGTAGAGACCTGTTTTAAGATTAAAACATTAGTCTTCCATGGGCCCCTTA
Organism: Periophthalmodon schlosseri; assembly: GCA_000787095.1. Taxonomy (NCBI): domain Eukaryota; kingdom Metazoa; phylum Chordata; class Actinopteri; order Gobiiformes; family Gobiidae; genus Periophthalmodon; species Periophthalmodon schlosseri. The sequence continues at coordinate 5,758 of KN486750.1, read as the reverse complement.
GAGAAGGTGAGAAATACTAGTCAAGACGGGCCATGGAGGAACCCCTGAGGAGCTCCAGAAAGAGCACAGGGAAGAACTATACTACTACTACTACTACTACTACTACTACTACTACTACTACAGCAACAGCATGATAATAAAGACTGATCTGATTTGTTTCTTGTAACAATATGTTGGTCATATTGTGATTCAGTGCTTATGTTCAAACACAGACACTTCCCCATTCATTCCTCTGTTTGGTCCGCCTTCGAGTGAGAGGTGGATTTTACCAATCACTGTATGAACTTTCAGGTGTAGCAGTTGGCTTTAGTTACCTATTAAAGGCAGTACAAAGATACGAAATAACTATTGTTGTCACAATACTAAAATTTCAATACTAAGAAATAGACTCAATACTCAATACCGGTTCCGATACCACGATGATAATAACAAACTTTTTTAAACAACAGAATTTCATTTTCAACATTAAATCATAGTACTTTGGTTTAGTTTACCATGTTGTCTTATATCTGAGTAATCCCTCAGTCGTCCAGGTAGGTTCCACAGTGGTCCATGGGTGTATAGTAGTATGTGTGGTCTTATACTTGTTCTGATACAGCTCAAGCTATTCAGGAAAGGTTCATTTCTGTCCTGTGAATGTCACTTTTTCAGTATTGATAGTTGCTCAAATGATTTTCGATACTAGTTTTAGTATTGATTAGTTTCTGCGTTTCGATACTTTGGACAACCCTAAAACAAACAAATTGTGACTAAATCTAATCTAGGTTCTGGGAAAATCTAATTTGATGTTTTTATGTAAGATAGAGGGTATGTCCATGTGCATTTTTCTGTGTCAAACATTTTAATTTCCCATTGTCCAAAGTTTGTCCTTGTCCTATATTAACATGAACACACTATAAAATAAATTAGGACCTGCAAGAAATCCAGGTCACTACAATCCCAGGAGCTGCATCTTTATAAATAAGTAAAACACTTTTGAGAAATACCTGTAATTAGAGACTGGTGTGTTTTAACCAAGCAGCGTAAACAGGGAGGTACAGCACTGGCATTTCCACTCTGCGGTCCAGCCTTCCTTCCATCTATCAGAGTTTTATGGCTAGTTAGCTCAGCCCCTGCCTGCTCCAGCCACACGCGTCCCACAGGGCATCGGCAGCGAGCCTTGTAAAAATCATTACGCACCTCAATGTGTGTGCCGCTGTGTGGAGACCTGAGGACAGTGTGGGTTTAAGGAGAAATACTGCGGTGTGGCGGAAAGCATACTAAACACATTACACCGCTGAGCGCAATAGTGAGTCTGACGGCAAAGTGTGAGGTGAACAAAGACAACAGGTTTTAGCAAGTTACACAGAATCACTGACCAAGGTGTGCTTATTTTCTACTGATGGATGATGTCACTTATAGGGCTGCAGAATTACATGTGTTTGAATTGAAATTGCAATTTGAAAATTCGCTGTTAGCAAATGACAAAGACTCCAATCATTTCAGTAACAAATCATTCTGCTAACAACTAACTATCTTGTCTTATTATGTATAAAAACCTGCTAACTATGTACTTAAGACCTCTCCAAACATGTTCTGAAATGCATGCAGTTTAGCAGTTTAAATTTCATTTGCTGCAGCTCATGTCTTTTAATAATACTGTCTATGAAAAAATGGTTTCCTGGGATTATCTTGTATTATTGTTATTGTATCAGTGGCATAAAGTAGTTTTGATATTATCATTTATCGCAATACATCTCTGTAACAATATATCGTGCTTCAAAATATTGAAGCACGATATATTGTATTGCGACAGGTCTAGTCAAATGTGAATGCTCCTGGACATGTTTAAAATGTGCACTTGGAACAGAATTCAACAGCATGAATTACAAATATAATTGCATGCTTATCAGAAAATTTGCAATTTCATTTTTTTTTTTCATAATCCAGAAACTAGTAAAAAATAAAATAATACAAAAATACGATTATTCAAGTTTAAATGCTTTTTCATAATCTGTGCTGTCATATCTGAATCCAACAAAAATTTTAATCATATGTCAAAATGTTACGCAGCTGATCTGGGTTCATATTTTTTTCCTATGGTATCTGGTTAAATAATAAATCATGTTATGGAACAGTAAACACATTTATGCCATTCTTATTAACTCAGCTGTTTAATTACTGTGTAATTAGGGTCACAGACTATGCAAAATACATTACATCACCATTGCCATTTAATTATATCCCCATTGACTTCCATTGGTAACTGTACATCATTTTACAGAATGTGTTACCACTCTTCAACACTC